>JARHVA010003152.1:1905000-2136875 GCA_037957365.1 Torreya grandis | reverse complement strand
GCATCTTTGGGTTATAGGGCTCCAATTTAAAAAAATTGGTATCTAAATGATTATATAATACTATTTATAATCTATAACCCTTATTTTCCACTTTTAAGACACTATGATTCCACAATCATATAGTCTCCTTATTACTCCTCTATAAGCTTGACTATAAGTGTTAATTATTGAGGTCTTGATTGTGTTCTAAGAGTTTATAATTTTATTTATAGTCATTTGACATAATATACACCTTAATCAGGGTTAAAAACCCTTTAATAATCTTATACAACTTTATTAAGGCACTACATCTTCAATTTATTCACTTATTAGCTTATACCTTCCAAGGCATGGTTGTAGGTGACTATTGGAGGATAGTTTGATCTTGAGCCTTGGAATTTTATCTTATCAAATATGTCATTATAAATTGAATATATTAAACCTTAGAGTTATTTATAAATTTCTATAATTTCCATTTGAATTTTCATAGCATTCCAAAGCTCTGCCTTCTGTCATCATAAATAGGCATATGCATGAGTGTTAAGGCCTATAGACCCTAGTCAACTCAATTCTATATTGGATTTAAAATGGCCTAGTTTCATAAAACCTATGACTTTTCTCATTATTATTGAATTATTTTCATATTACACACTCTCAAATTATATGAACATGTGTACTTCTATCCAAAAGAGGACCTACATACCTATAACCTGTAGGTCTCTTTTCTTACTTGTATGGACTATCAAGGATAACTTATTGAGTTTTGAAACCTAGGTATTGTATCAAATTATTATAAATTCCATATAAATATATCAATATAATTATATATATCTAACCAAATTTTGTATCATTTAAAAAAAAAATCATTTGTACGTATAGGCCTGTGCTCATATAGTCAACTCTTGAACAGGGTTCGTGCGTAGAATTGGAGTCTATCCATTCATGATTTAGATGATGGTAGTGAGTAATTTATTATAGTAATATGCGTATTAATGATACTATATCATGTATTTCCTTTATTTTATCACCTTTATCATGAGGTTTAATATCCATGAATGCTCACTTATAAATCAATAGCCCTGTAAGTAACTAAAATACAATTCAAGTTTATTTGTAAGTACATTTAGATCTAATTCATCATTACCTTATAAATTTAATTTAATTAGTAAAATAATCATATTATATCATTTATTTTTAATTTCCATTTAATATATGTTTGGCAATCTTGCTTGTGGAAGATTGTTAGTGCAGTGTACCTTATTTCCAAGATTAAGAACATGACATCTCTTAAAAGGATCATCTACAAGAGCTAATTATCAAGAAGAGGTAACATGAATCATTAGAGAGTGATGAGTTTTTACATTCATTATGAAGTAATTAAAACCTCAAAAAATGACAAACATCTCAAATAAACCAAAACATACTTGCAATAAGATGATATGCCCACACACTTAATACACATTTCTCATTTGAAGAAATCACCTAATGAAGTTGAATTACTTGATGAAACAACCATTAAAGGGTTAATTTTTCCTCTAAAATCAATTCAAAAAACATTCATCTATAATGAATTATGGCATGAATAAAAATGAGCAAAATCAAGCACTACTTAAATGAACAAGGTATAATAAACTCCTATCACTCTTAGATATTGTTCATAAATAATAGGGGATGAATTTAAAAACTATTTAAAATAAAATAAAATCCTACTAGGAACCTTTAATTTATAAATAAATTTATGACTCAACTCTCTCTCCTCTGTCTATAGCATCCACTTGAATTTTGCCCTCGTAAGCTTGTGAAGAGAGTGATTGAGGTTCTGAAGCAATATTTTCAATTTTAGGACCTTACCTTGAAAAAAAACATGGATTTAACACATATAAGTTTAAAGGACACTTATAAATTTTATTTTTTTTTGGAAATGAGTTCTTGAAATCCATACAAGTGCATCAAATTCCTTTCTAAGCATTGAATTTCAAGATTCTAACCATTTTATGACAAACTCACGTAAATGGAAGTTATATAACTACTAAAAGGTCCTTAGAAATTTTATTTTAATTAATATTCATTATTTGAACTTTTTCATATATGAAAGTTAGAAAAAAATCACCTTTTTCTTCATAAAACACTACTTTTAAAGTCCACAAAAGAACCTTAACTTCTCCAAAACATCACGAAAAGATTGTATAGGTTTATTAATGCTTTAAATTACCTTTAAAGACACCTAAGGACCTATTACATCAATTTAACAAATTTCATTTCAAAATGACAAGACTAGACCACTACAAGACCAATATAAGACATTACCTTAATTTCTCTAAAATTACCTTCAACAATGTTAACAAGGTTTTATAAGGACTATTATAAGACCATATAAGGCATTACAAGAATTTTCACTAGGTTATCAATACATTACACTCAATTTTCAACCTATAGGGGTTGATATTTTGACCTTGGTGGTCAAAATTGGTCAACACTACCTACATAGCCCAAAGAGCACCAGACCAATATAGTTCCCCCTTTACAAAAGATTATATGAATATAACTAGAAAAAAATGATTGAAATAATTGATATGGGATTCCATCAACCTAAAATAAATAATGTTATACTTGGAAAAGGACTTTAAAATTATTACATGCTTGGAATAGGGATATTTACTTAGAAATTATATGCTTTTGAGGTCAAAAAGATAAGTGCCTTGTAAGAGAGTGTTAGGTCCTTTCAAGTGTCACCCTTGATGTGAATTTATAGACATATATTTTTAATGTTTATAATAACTGACCTATTTATGTGTGGTAAACCCATTAGGAAGTGATTTGTCTTGAAAATATAGTTGTTACAACATGGGAGATAAGTCTACACTACTAGATAGATGTAAAATGTGCTCTTGTCTACATAGTGTGCACTTGGCATAAAAGGACAAAATCTTATAAAATAAGAGTGACTATAATTTATTTTATAAATAGGTAAGAATATGTATAAAATATGAAATTATTTAAGAGGTTTTTTTTAATTACAAGACTTTGAAGGCTTTCTTAGATTTGGTTATTGAATGGTGATGAATTATCTAACGAAGGTAGATTTGTCAAGGAAAAGCCTTGTCAAGCATTTATTGATTAAATTTTAGTGTCTACAACCCCCCACCCCCTTTATTATAGTGATGCATAAAATTAATAGAGTAAATGAAATTTAAAACCTAGTATGTATACAAACTTTGTATTTTTCATGGAAATGTGCATGCCCCTTGTTGAGGCACATGGATAAGTGTTGAACATGTGGAAAATTGAGCATGATAAAATCTCAATTTGAAGAATTAGTGAAAATTCTTGAGTTGGAAAATATTTTATTATCCATCGCTCGTATAGTAATATGTAATTATTTAAGATATGGGAACCACCCAAGTGGTTTGTTAAAGTGTAACCAAAATATTGAGTGTCACTAAGCTCTCACGTGGCTCACTTTTTAAATTAAAAATAAGAGGTGGGAACTAGTATATGGCTCACTAGAGTGAATCTAATATGTGTATCATCAATAATATAAAACATGTTCCACTAAATGTGAATCACACCATTGTAGACAAATCTAGATTCACACTTTAAATTATTAAAACTTGAAACTTCAAAAAATAGATATATGAAAATTTCAAAGTAGTAGTTTGTACTAGAATAAATATCATGAACCATGTACTATTTAGAGCACCAATTTTATCATTTGGAAAATGTTCAATATATTTCAATTATATTTTCACAAATGCATCTATGCTTAGGTAATTGTAAGAGTGGAGTGCATAAGCAAGTTGAATAACCCCATACTCTAAACATTCTGATTTTTTCATATTTTAAACTATCAAATCTGAAAGATAATCCCATTATGATTCCCCCATTTTGATATAAGGGAAATTTATTGAAAAAAACTTGTCTCAAAATAAAAAGTGAGATCATTTGTGAAACATATAATCATGTAATAGAATTTTGCATATTTGAATGGTACTAGAATCCTAGAGATGTAACATTGAAACATATGAAGAGATTTGTATATTACATTGCATCATGTAATTTTAATATAGATTTTAATTTGTTCTTGAAACATGTAAATACTATGAAAGTGTGAATTATGTATTATAAACATGGTATTTTTAAAATAAATTAAGCATTGAATCACATAAGTATTAAATTCATGATATGTATCATAATATAACACACACACACACACACACACACACACACACACACACACACACACACACACACACACACACACACACACACACACACACACACACACACACACACACACACACACATATTAGTTCATGATACAAATAATGAAACCATGGTATACAAAACTTAACATGAAAGTAAAGTCACACAATGTAACTATTGTCACTTTGAGTTGTACCATTGAATAGGCTTATTTTAGGACCTCTTCACCCAATTGACACAATGGTACCTATCCAAGGCTTTGGGTGACCTATGTCTAGAGAGAACCTCCAGAGAGGGATGGGCCCCTCTATAAAACACCTAAAAAAAACACTAACATAATTAACTAGTAAGGAAAAGAGAAATAAGAAACTAAAATTAAAGAGAGGTGATGCACCAAAACCTTGACCTCTACTTTCCTATGCACTTGTGAAGTAAAGCAAGACTAATTGGACCGCACAACTTCAACTTGAGGTTATATTTAAATCAAAGTTTCAATGTGGAGGTATTATGAAATGTATGAATTATGATGGACAACCAAGAGGTGAACTAAATAAAAACTAATGGCATATTTCCAAATTTAATTCTATATACAACTAGTTACAACACTTCATGTGAGTTGTAAAGAGATAACCTACTTTAAAAGAGTTAATTATGAGAGGAAAAAAGAAAGGGAGTTAGGAAAATACCACTATTAATCATGCATAATCATAAGTATATACTAAAATCAAGCTCGAATAAGGATAAAACCAGCTTTTTATTCATTCCAAAAGGTAAGAACAAATGTTAATTTGAGTAGGGATTCACCATACATAGATGAAAATGAGAGAGAGAGAGAGAGGAAGAGGACATGGTAAAATTCCATTATGACTAGTATCCATCAATTACAATATTTATGAGAGTAATAAAACAATCTCATAACTCCTCCTCTCCATGTGTTGGCCTAGTGTGATAATAGTCTTCATGAAAAGTTGGCATGGTTCTTAAATGAAGATTTACAATTCATTTCTTGAATATTAGTTAAAAAATGATCTCTTGAATTTTATTCTAATTTAATGATTAAACTACCTCCATTTATCATCATGGAAATTAATTCTTTGCTACATATCTCATGTTTTCCATTAGATTCAACTCCCCTTGATCATTTTAACACTTGGCTCATGCCTAGGCATATTCAAGAACTGACATCTCTTACTTCAAGATTTCTATAATAACCTTTCCCATATCAGGTATATTAGAGAATATCATGCCACATATACCAAACTGTGTCATTTATAACTACCTGTAAAACCTTGGTGAAGAGTTTCATCACTTTGAAAACAAGCTTCAAAATATTGGCCAATGACTATTACCATCCTTGAAGACTCTCAACAATATCAAGCTAAAAAAATATTTGTTACTCATCCCTTCAAAATTAAATTTAAATTTTTAATTTGACTTTGTTCTGACATGGAGAGGTATCATAGAGTGGTATTAGGTGTCTACAAGGGAGTCATGAAGACTCTCATGTTTTAAATGACCTCTAAAGGATTTGTAAGCTTACTTCTTTTTAACAAATAAGAGGACAATATTCATAAGATTGGTTTAATAATTGAAACATGTTAAAAAATAATGAGGGGTATTTGAAAAGTTTATGTAATCTTTTATAATCTTTTCCCAAGTTTGATAAAGCTCCCCAACTAGTGAAGAAGACCTCATATAGCCGAAATCATGAAAATAGGCCTGAAACTATTATTTTTTAACCATATTATTAAACTTTTCCATCCACACATGCCAAATAATTTCTCTAAAAATTTTACACTAGGTGTGTATACATCATCTAAGTTTATTAAAGGTTATTCAAGTTAATTTTAATTACTTACAAGACTACTCTCCATCATCGAGCTCCACATGGGGTTTTAACATGGTTTAAATGTGTTTGCCTTATTAAAAATAATTCATAAATTATAGGGACATAAATGACTAATAAATGTCACAAATTTATAGTATGGGGACCTATAAAATTTCCCATAAAACCACTTAGACCCATGCACTTGGTGAAAAAACTTGCAACGTGAAAAATATACCCTATCAGGCCTGTAGGCCTGTGTATAATGCATTTAAGATGAGGTTCTAGACCAAAAAATAATTATAATGCTCATTTTTAAATGGAAATTCATTATTATGACCTGATATGTGCCCTATAATGTGTGAATATGGTTTTATATGGTATTTTAACTCTCAAAAGTCTTGAAACTTGATCTAAACCATGTATAGGGTTTATGAGTAGCTTGGCAATTCTAACCCTAATGTCCTCTTTTTAGAGTTTTCTCATATTTAAACAGATTAAAATCACTATTAAAACCTTATAAATTGTCTCCCAAACTAATAACAATCATATAATCTAATTTTTCAACTCAAAAATATCATTACTCCTCATAATTGTACATGTAATATTGATCTAGACTTTGAGAGTTAATGTTTGTAACCTAGCTTGTCACATGAAACCTCTTGTTAGGGATGATTATGGAGTAGTTTTATTACTAATTATATGTTTTATTGAGTTTTTATAGCTAAATTTCACTAAAAATAATCCAATATTTATTGGTTTGTCAAGGATTAAACTTTAATGATAGAATTGTTCTCTTAGGTCTTCTATAGACCTAATACCTTTTCTAGGAGATCTTGACCTTCATATGATGGTTTATCTTTATGTCAAAGAGTATAAACACATTTTAAAACTCCATAATTTTTATTAACACTATTTTTTAACTCTAAAACCTTATTCTTAGCATAAAAATTGCAATTTATCTCCATATTTTATGTGCAAACCTATATGTGCATCTTCCAAGCCCAAACATGGTTGAGACCTTACTATAAGATTGGTATTTCTACCTATATATATTATTTTATATGATCTTATATATATTTTTAAATATATTTGTCTCATCTTAATACCTACTCTCAAGTGATAATAACATAAACTTTCCAAGAATATTCATTTAATCCTTACAGACTTGTCATAACTAGGTTGGGCATGCATGTATCAGTTATAGTCCTCACCATATAGACATGGATATTATTTAATATTATGGGGAGGATATTAGAGGTTTGGTTAAATTTTATTACATTTTTTTACACTTTAATACAACCCTTATATGTTTTAAATAACATAACACCTCTAAGAACCTAGCCTGCCATCTCAAAATCAATAAAACATATCACTTCTTGCCATTTGTAGGCTTGGTTCATAGTTGAATACATTAATTTAGATGTTTTAAGAGATGATATACCTACATAAAGTTTTCTTAAATTACTAACATGCATCCATTGAGCTCAAAAAATCCTTCACAAGGAGAAATTTAAGGTCATAAGGTATTGAAGGGGTTTAAGAGACATCAAACTTCTTAACAATGATTCATAAAGCCTGCCCCCCCAAACCCTAAACTATTTAGATATATTATAAGATAATAGGTGTATTTTAATTCCCATAAGATCATTTTACCTATAATTCTCTCTTATTTATGAAACATCACTATATCATTTAACATCTTTTCTTGCTTGTAACTCAATGGAGTGGAGTGGATTTTTTCTTGTTTAGGAACTAAAATTTTTTAGTAAGCATGGAATAAATCTTGTATAGATTTTAAATGTCTATGATAGGCTTCTCTCATCTTTATATCATGATTTACTTGGTTATCGCATGCCTAATTCATGTGTAAACCTTGCCTAGTCTCTCATTTACATCCATAAACTTGAATATTACAATCTCTTGAAGTTATCTTAATATGAAACAATTGTGTTTAGAGAAATTTAAACCTTTCTTGATGCATGACACGTTATAAAACTCATAAAAGTGGTTATCATCTAACCCTAATCATTTTTTAATTTGAAGAGGTCATACAAGATACTTATAATCATATGCAATCAAAACAACATCATGTCCATAAATCAATCCTAGATCAGATGAGATAGAGTACACCTACACTTCTAATTGGGACATACAAGTGTTAAATGGGAGCATGACCAATGTGAGGATCCACTATACCTGATTAGGGGATCACATTTCATAACACACCATGTGAGATAGGGTTCCAAAGTCTATAGTCTAACATAATTTCATAACAACCCTAAAAGAGTCGTATGATTTAATATTTCACTAATCTAATGAAAATAAAAGTAAATCTAATCTAGTGCACACCAAATCTTGTGGCACAAAGTGGCAGTTATAAATAAAACAAATAAACAACTAAACTAAACATGTATAGAAGACATATACTCATGTCAATGTCCATAAAATCCTAATATATGGAAAATGCACTATCTATCTACTCTTACAAAGGAGGAATAAAGTTAGGAATACTTACCTTTGAAGATAAACCCACTGAGCCTCAATCTCCCCCTTAGCCAAGGTACTTAACATGAGATTATCATGGTATGTAAGGATAACTAAGATAAATTAGGTCTAGGCTACAAAAACTATCCAAGCATCCAAAATATTTAGCCATGAGATGAGATCAGAGCTCTAAAGAATGTATTAAACCCTAAATCTTTATTCTCCAAGTAGAGTGGTCGACAGACAGATGTTCATTCACACTTCTTTCCTTAATTCTTCCCTCTTATGAAATGGTAAGGAATTAACTTGTATATATAGTATTATCTTAGCCTAAAATATTTTAGGAACTTTAATTGTACTAGATTGACTTGGTTGACCTAACACATTTTTAGGTCAAATTCTCTAGGTTTGTGTTATGTCAGCCAAGAGGCCAACAAACCAAAAGAGAGAAAATGTCCCTAAACTATACTAGGTCAACCTGGTTGACCTAGTAAAATTGATAGGTCAAAAGGGTATTAAGGTAAGAAATGAAGGATAAAACATAACAAATGATAGGAATAGGTAGAACTAAGTAGAATAAACTTGGGTTCAATGGTTTCAAGAGGATAGAGTGTGGATGGCAAGTGGAAAAAAGAATGACAATCTTATGAAGAAATGATGGTCTACCCACCCCTTTCCTAGTGTACCCCTTAAGGCATACACTCAGTAAGATTGAGTCTTGATATGTTCCTACAAGATAAAAAGTATAAATAATCAATAAAATTTAAAAATATTATGTGTATACATATGCCCTAGCCGAAGCTCATCATGTGTCACATAAGTGTAACACAGGATGGTGCTTTGAAAGAAATCATGATAACACATAATGTTGATGCTAAGTATGGTGAAGTAAGTATAAAATAAGATAAATGAAAGAATTGTATTAAAAACACATACATTTAACTTACCTTAGTGTTGTAGATAAAGAAGTAGACTATAAGAAATGAAGGTGTCTAAATGTAGAATAAAATAGGTGAACTTGTAAAAGTTAGTGTAAAAAATAGCCAAAAATAAAAAAAATTAGCATATATACATATGATAGTGGAAAATAATCTATATTCCATCATGATTCTAACACATTTTATGGTTTACAAAATGGATGAGTAGAAACAAAGATAGAGGCAAAACAAGAAATCTGCTTGAAAATAAATGAAAGAATTGAGTTGCTAAAAAATGGTTTTAAAGAGGAAAAAAGATATTTCATTTAGCATTTTGAATTATGAAAGAGAGAAAAGAGAGAACTAAGACTAGATAAGACTAGGATGGTGAGGGAATGGCATGATATATGAGGACACCTAGAGGTGGTAACAAGTACACTACATGTATGCAACTATGGATCTCAAATAGTTTTTGAATTTTTTATTGAATTAAGTGATTTTTTGATAAAATTTGATTTTAAGAATTTATATATGTCAAAATTAAACAAACTTAGATTTCAGGGGTATAAAATAGGAAAATGGGAAATGGGTTAGAAGAGTTTAGGAAGAAAGTGAGTAAAATGCACATTTAGGGAAAAATGTACCAGGTCAGCACATAAAATGTACTAGGTCAACTAGGTCAACCTAGTAGGATGAAATAGGGAAAAATCTACATGGTTGACCCAGTAGGTATGGGTCAACCTAGTGTAATCTATAGGTTGAAAATCTAGAATGAAGTGACTAACTAGTTTGTATGGGTCAGGATGAAAACTTAGTACTAGGGAGGGGAAAATAAGAGGGTTGAATTGGAATTTAAAGTCGACTATGACAAAAATAGGGAATTTTTTGTCAAACTAGGTTGATTAAGGAACTATAATAAGCACAAAAAAGAATATAGAAAGTTGAAAGAGGGCTAGAATAGCCCAAAATGATCAAAAGAGGGTAAGAGGGACCAAGAAAGCTATAAATAGGAATAATGAATAAAATGAATAAGGTAATAGAAATTAGGATTATTTTTAATTAAAAGTGTAAAAATGATGTGTAAATAATGTATTGTGATTATACATAACATGAAGGAACTAACACATCCTTTATTATTTCTTGGTTACAAAGATGGTCAAGATTCTAGAGGTTAGTAAACATGTCTTGGTTATTAGATTTGTTAGATAGATTGATAGATGGAGATCAAGCTAGACTAATAGTTATAAGTCTAGGAGGTATATCTGAGATGTGTAAGATACCCCTTAGTATTTCCCTATTATTCATGTTCTTATGATGTTGGGAATGATTGAGTAACACCTTTAGATGGGAGGTGGATGGGGATGTGATAGAGATGGGTATCACACTAGAGGACGTCCATGCCATCTTCAAGCTACCCATAGTAGGATCATTAATGACCACATGGATACCAAATAGATTAGAGGAGAGGGGAGTCTTACCCATGTGGGATATAAGTTTAGAGATGATATTGAGAAGATGGAGAGTTAGTATGGATGATGTATATATATAATAGATTTTGAACCATTGAAAGGTAGTGGTAGGCCTTATGATACAACTGATGCTCTATCATAAGTTAGATGATAAGGTATCACTATTCATGGTATCCTTGAGTAGGATGATGGTAGAGGAGGTAGTATTATATGATCTAGGATCTATCATTTGGGTCTAACTCATACATGATCAATTTGAGATGCCAATCATACCGTAAAATACTATGGGATCAATCATACTATTAAAAACATGGATATATGATAGATTTCCCATGTATTGACCAGTTGGGTTACCCCATGTAGTTGATGATGGGTTACCTTGAGTGAAGAGATAAAGGGAGGACTAGGTAGAATAGGTCATGCCCCACATTCTAGTGATATAATGGATGAGATGTACAAACATCATGTGGGAATTATATGGGCACATAACAACTATATGGGTGAGTTAGAACATAATTAAACTAGTAATAGAGATGAGAGAGGTGATTGGACACTATACATGGTGGAAAGAGCCACATCTAATGGCACAGATGTCAGGACATATAGACCTACCTCATATGGTAACATCAATACTAATTCCTAACTAGTGGGATTGACATGTGAGGGAGATATAAGGGAAGAGGGGACTTGGACTACTGATAATAAGGCTAACATTGAGGCCATGTTAGGAGTGACCATGGAGGAGTGGAATAGGAGGAGGTAGAGGAGGTAGATATACCAAATATAGCACGACCATCCCCATAATGAGATGAGCAACAACCGCTGAGGGCATGATGGTGATGGAGATAGGAGAGAGTGGAAGATATAAACATCTCGAATGATCTCATAGATTATCTAGAAGAGATGATAGAGAGACCACTTATATGGATGATAAGACAGACATGAGCCATGATAAACAAGTTCCAGTTGAGGAGGTGACCTACTACTAAGGTATTAAGAGGCCACATAGATGGGGAGACCATGCTAGGTGATTATGAAGATGATGATATCATAAGATCCAAGGTACAGATAGGTATGAAGATGGTTAAATTATTTATTAAATTTTTATTTGGTAGTAGAGAGATATAGATAGATATTATGAGATATGACAATGACTAATATCTATTTGGTGTGATTTTGTAGGCATACCTAAATATGAGGAGGAGAAATGGGGTTCCTTGGTGAGAGGATCACTCCATGACATCCTAGATGAGACTCTATAGTCATATGACCCTAAGACATTGGAGGATCTAAGTGTTCCATCTACCCTAGATCAAGCAAGCTAGTTCATATTAGCTAGTGAGGTAATGAGGTAGATACAGGTGTAGAGAAAGGGTAAAACCACCAATAGAGATGGGTATAGGCAAGAGATAGGCCTGGTAAGTCTTGGTAGATGAGAGAGATATGAATTTAGAGATAGTGACATAGATGATGTAATCATATACAATGATGTAGAGTTAACAAACATAGGCACATACATCAACCCAAGCTGAGTTAGTGTAGGCATAGGTATAAATAACACACCTACATGGATAGGTAGAGGCATTGAGATCTTAGACTACCTCATTATAGTGTATTATTTAGAGGAGTAAGATCGATGCTTGAGTAGGTAGCATGGATAGGTTATTAGATAGATAGGATGTATCCCAACCTTAGTGCTAAGAGTTTGTATATGGTTGTATATATTGTATCAAACTCTTGATATATATGATGTATCATTTTGGCTTATTGGTGTTGGTTATGTATGCTATATTTATGATGTTTGTGTTTGTGGATGCTTTTGGATATATTTATTTCTAGCACAATTTATCTTTGTTGTATATGTTATAGGAAATATATGTGGTTTGGTTTCTTTTCTATTATTATAGATTACACATGCATGGCTAAAAATAAACAGGCAAAAAAGGACTTGGAAAAATATAATCAATTAAATAAATATACTAAACACTAGTTCAAGTTGGGAAATATGTAATAGAAAAAAATACTAAGTATAAAGATCTAAAAGAATGACAAACAAGATGGTAAAATGGGATTTATTTTTAAACCAATGTAAAAGATTTTTGCACCAAATTAAAATAGCAAAATCATACTAAATATCATGTTGGCAAGTATGAAAAATAGTGTAATAAAATGAAAGGTATGTAAAAGGGCACAAATTGTAATAAAAACAAAAGAAAATTAAGTCAATCAATTATAATATCTCATGATGGTCAGCAAAAAAGAAAAAAAATTGCAAAAATTTGGTCTTAAATTTATCACTAATTCAAGTTGGGAAGTATGAGAATTTCAAAAAATGGTTGTAATCTTACATGCACTTGGAAAATAAGAAAATAAAAGGTGAAATAAAAATGAAGTAAACATAAAACATACTAAATATCAAGATGGGAAGTATGTCAATGATGTGTAACCTCATAATCAATTGTATTTTATCTCATAGTTAACATATGTAATTTTGGATGGTGACTTATTTATTGGAAAATTTTGTGAGGAGGGTCGGGTCCTATCCACATTATTACACTACATCTCACAAACTAAAAACCTAAGGGGCACCAAATCAATATTGGTAAGTAGAAGGAAAAGGAATGGTAAATTAAGGATGTGGGTGATAGGATGTAAAAAATGGTAATTTATGAGGGATATTGGGTCCTATCCACGGTCTTACAAAGCAACTCATAAATGAAATCCCATGGGGAGTGATCAATGATAAAAATAATATTTCCCAAGAGTAAATATGAAGGAAAAGTAATGAAAAAAGGAGTGTAAAACATATGAATTAGGCATCTTATGAGAATACCTTAGGAGGTAAGAGGCATAATAAGGACATGAGAAGACACTAAGGGACTAGTGGTCATCTATGTACAAAGGAAACCCACTTGTTATAGACACAAAGATTTGTAGGAAAATAGGTGTCCTAATAAGATAAAATCATGATGGTATATTGGTACAAGGAAAATTAAAATGGACCTACCTTCCCATGACGTGTTCCCCACTCCTCAAGACCCCTTATAGAGCCATTGGTCTACTATGAAGATTGGGTACTTACATGAGAAATTAGGTAGAACTAAAAGATTTTTTTATTCTCCTCTTCTAATCTATTGGCATAATTCAACCCAAAGGACCTCAACTCTATGATGAGGCCATCTATGGAGTTTGAGGTTTGACTAGAAAGAGATGTGCTTTAAATCACATCTTTTAGAGTGATTAGACTTTTAAGAATATTCAATATTTTTGCCTTTTAATATCATTTCCTTTTGTTTAAATGATTTGAATTTTAACTTTATTTTGAAGTATCTTTTTAATATTCCTCCTCCATATGGATTTGGAATGACCAATCATGAGAGAGATAGTGATACACATGAATGAGATGTAGGCTAAGGCTAAATAAAGTTAAGTAACCCAAGACAAAAGAATTAATAGGACACTTAGGCTTGATAATGAACTGAGCATGTGATCTCAAGTCTCAACCATGTATATGTTTAGTTTGTGGAAAAATGAATAAGTGAAAAAGGAGATCCAAAGGAGGACTAATGAAAATAAATAATAATGATAAATATTACTTACGAACTGATCACATGGTAATAGGAGATAGTAACTAAAGGGAAGAGGGTAAATGTAACCAAGTCACCATGAAAACTATCTATGAAAAATAAAGATAAGAAAACAAACAATCATGAAGATATAAGGGAAGCGTTTTGAGAAAAATTATAAAGGAAACGAAAGCAATGATAAGAAAAAGATAGAAATGATAAGGAAAATACAAGTATATGTGAAATGTAAAATGATAACATAAGATAACTATAATAAAACAAGAAAGATAAACATGAGATAAGATAAGAAATAATTTAACACATTGTCAAATGATATAATCAAGATTGAAATAAGATGTGGAGCACACATCTAATCCAAATATAATTAATAAATCACCATGCATGTGATCATAAATATTGGTAAATTTGGATACACACATTATCCAATACATCATATAAACCTCTATGAATCTATAATCAAACTACTGCTAAGGTCTCATGAATCTTTAGTGAATACTAGGCAAATACTTCTTTTTAGATCTCCTCAACTAAAAAAGTAGTACTCAAAGGATCATGCTGAGGAGGAAATTTAGGCAAAGGTTGTTTGGGAGAATGCATGGAAACATGATCTATAGGAGAAGAAGGAATCTTATGTGGAGAAGGATCCATGGGTGAAGGACTCACAAGTGGAGAAAGATCCATAGGTGAGGGAATATCCATAGGTGAAGGAATAATAGGTGGAGGCATAGAAGGTGGTAAAGTGACCAGAGGAGGTGATGGAACCATTTGAGGTGGAGCCATGGGAGAATAGGGAGGATCCTTATTGTGGGAATGACCTATGGGAGGAATGGTATAAGGTATAAGGATGGATATAAGATGATCTTTAAGATGTTATTGAATAATGTGGTAATGATCAGTGTGTCACATAGGTGCCATAGACAATATACCTCACCATACTTAGGTACATATTTAGGAAGTACCTTTAGGGGAGGTATGGATTTATCTAATAATGGGGAAGAAGGATGCAATGTATTGTCACAACTTATGAAAATGGGTGGAAGAGTGATTATCTATCCCATGGAAGTAATAGAGATGCTTGTGAGTGGTTTTAGGAGCACTCATGGAAGGAGGTGAAATAGGAGTGGAAACAACTAAAAAGGACTCATCAACCCATTTGGTGGGCAAAGGATCCATCTTAGATAGTGAAATAAAACCATCATCAAGGGAGGGTGATGATGGGGAAGGAGTGGAACTAGGCTCAACAAGAGGAACATTAGGATGATAAGTAATAAGAGGCTCAACAATAATAGGAAAGGAAATAGGTTCAACTAGAGTGGAAAAAAGAACAGATTAACTATAATTAGCCTTATTAAAGGAGTGGTGGTATTTGTAGAAGGTCTAAGGAGGAATAATCTAGGTGTGGAAAAGTTATAAGGTTTGGTCATAACATAATCCAAGAGTATGGTCTTTAGTGGTTCCTAAAAAATTGGATGTATCAGAACCATCTTTGCCTTGAGATAAAGAGGAAAAATGCAAAAATAAATAACTATAAATTAAAGATAATTATAAGATGCATAAACATAATAAATTAAAGAAGATAGATAATGAACAATCTTAGCATCATGGGTTTGGATAAGGCAACCTAAAAGAGGATGATGCAAAGAATAGCCATCATCATAATCTGGAGTATAAAGATCAATGACATAGGTTGGGATGACCTTGTCATCAAAAGAAGCTTGGTGAATAGAGTGCCTAGTCTTGGTTAAGACTATGGGAATGTCATCATAAGGAGGGAAGCAATAACGAGGCTACAAGGAAGCATGAAGCTATGAGATGAGATGATATATCAAAAATTTTGATCTTTAAGTTAATCTCATCAAGCTCATCATCATCAAAGTATAAAAGGTTGTAAATAATGTTACTAATGAGCTCAAGATGCCCATTATAACCTCTGGTTGAGTTGATAGGAAAGTTGAGATGTTGTGACTCATGGAATGGAACACTAGGAAAAGGTTCAAGAGTATGAATCTTGAAGACACCATGATCTTTTAATTATTTAAAATTACAAGGATTAATGTCTCCTTGAATATTATAAATGGATCTATTGTGAGGAAATTTTATGCATTCGCAAGTAGAAGATGTGACAACTCGCAAACGATGAGTCTACGACCTACCAATCAAGATGTTATATAAAAAGGGAAAGTTGAAAATCATCACCTTCACATGAATGATGATATGTGGGATAGTAATGGGAAGCCACACACACCCTAAGGAAGAAATTTTCCTTCTATCATATCCTTGGCATGTGCTACATGTAGACTTAATATTACATTTGGAATACCTAAGAGCTTTAATGAAATCAAGGGAAGTGACATAGGTGCTAGAACCCTCATTGATAAAGTATAATTTAACTTGGATATCATTTATTTGAATGCTAATAAATAATGGAGGATCATCTACATGAAGTAGAATCTCATCTAGAATCATAGATGTGATAGGAAATCATAAATAAAGATAAGTGTCTATAGTTTCATCAAAATTAATGGACATCTCTTCACATTTTTTTAAGATACTATCATTAGATCTAGCTAAAGTAGCATCCTATCTTACTAGAGGAGGGTGAGGAATATTCATCTCAAATAAGAGTTAAATGAGGTAGTTTCTATGATGTGGAGATGTCCTCATGAGTTCAATAAAAGGTATCTACGATGGAAGATTAATAAGTTCCACAATGGGATCTCACTCATCATAACCCATAAGGATATTGTTAGATATAGGTGTGTAAAGATTAAGAATATCTTTAGAAGTTAGATCTAAAGAGCATTGAAATTTATGTTGCTAAGAATGAGAAGGTTGAGAATAAGGTTTTAAATCATTTGGTGTTGAAGAAGTAGTTGGTTTAGATTGATCTTGAAATTTGGAAAAAGTGTTAGTATAAATTATATTTTCATTAGTATTAGAAGATGATGGGAGAGAAGTAGAAATAGTATGAGATGTGTCAAGGGAGAATAATAAATCCGATCATCAAAATAAATAAAATCTTTTTGCCCCAACTCATTTAAATGAGTTAGAGAAGAATATTGGATAACACAATATGTATTATGGGAAGGAAGAGTGTAGATAAGTTGAGAATAAATTAAAGCCACCACTCTTCACATATTAGTCATGCTAACTACATTCTCTTTGGAATTTAGTTCAACAAGACTTTCTACATTATTGGTGGAAGAAGTGGGCTTGTCTTGACTTTATTAGATTGGTTGATGATTAGGTAAGGGGTCTTTATAAATAGCTAAATGAGCATTTAATTGATTTAAGGATTGAGTTATATCATGTGATTTATAGTCTTTGAAAGAAACCTCATAGGTTTGTTGATGCTTACGAATAATGAAATCATGATCAAAATTTGGGCCAAGAATAAATTCCATGGATAAATTGTAGAGCCATCTAAAAGTCTCATGAGAATGACCCTAGCTAACATGAAACCAACAAAACTTATTAGGATCATACCATTATTTAATTGGTCAATTAGGGTTAAGATCTCAAGGGAGAGGCCTAGGTAGATGTTTAAGCAATCCGGCCAAGGATAAAGGATTATGGACATTAATGTTATTTGTTGAGAGATGAGGATTAGTGTATTATTGAGGATTTGGTTCCAAATAAGGGGCATGAATGATAGATTGAACATTGTAAAATGGTTTCATATGAATCGGTAACACCATCATTGGTAACATTGAAGTTTTTTTCCTTTACTAATAGGTGAGGGCCCATAGAAGGTTTCGGTAGCTCAAATTGACACATGAGGAAATCTTATATTTTGGCTTGATTGATGGATTATTCCAAGGTATGTAGAGAAAGGGTATGAACTTGATATTGTAATTTAGGAAATAAAGCATTTATAAAGAGATGAAATAGATTATCATTTGCTATGTTATGTTCACATTTATTTGACAAAAGTCTTCCATCACTTAACAAAGGCTTGGGTAGTTTCATTTTTTTTATTTACAATTGATGAAATGGGCTAAAGTGTTCTAAAAGAGATCACTATTTTGAAAATTTTAAACTAAAGCATTTACTAAGTCCTTTAAACTAGTGATAGAGTGTGTTCTAAGTTGATTGTACCTATCCAACGCATCACCCATGAGATTCTTGGCTAAGAGTTTGACAACCACAAAGCTATTTGACTTGACCCAATCCTTGTAAAGATTTAAAAATGTCCTGGGGTGAAGGATAGGATTGGTTGATCCATTGTAATAAATTGTAGGTTTTATACCTCTAATGTCAATGTTAGCAATTTGGGTGGTAAGAGGTCTATTTTGTAAATGCTTGATGACTTTTTTGAATAATAGAGGTTGAGGAATGAGATTACCTTGAGAATATAAAAGAGGAAGAGGAGGAAAGCTTTGGTTATGTGTGCCACAAGTCATTAGTTAAGGATTGGATTGAATATTAAGAAGGTGGTTCTACATTCTCATCATTTGAATTGTATTATGATCTTGAAATGTGTTTATTTGATTAAAATTTAGAAACAATGGTTGATGAGTTTTATTAGTTTTAATAGAAGAAGTGTTATTGGTGTTTGTGTTGGTATTAGTGGCATAGGTACCACTATTAGCATTGATATGATCTTGATTAGAGCTATGACAATTTGAGGCGCTAGTGGATTTTTCTTTTTTTGAATCAAAAGATGGACTAGTAAATTGTTGAGAGGAAGAATCACTAGAAGCATGAGTGACTTGGGTAACAAATAATCAACTAGTGGAAGGATTAAGGATAGTGAATATTATGAGAGGCCCAATAGATTTAAAACATGCCATGTTATTGAGATACTAGGCATCGAGGTGGAAAAAGTTAAATAAGAAGATGTCATGGCATAAGGAGTCAAGATTGAAGGAAGAGGTTGAGAAGAAAAGAAATTAGTAACCCCAAATCTAGTTGAGAAAGTGGGAGTAGGAGAATGAGGTTCTTCAAATTGATGGCTAAACATGAGGTTATAGATGGTGAAAGGATCCTCCCTCTATGTTCATGGAATTTCATGATAAAAAAAGAATTTTAGGAGTATAATATAGCTCAATCTAATTCTCTAAGATAAAAGAAGGGTTTTTATACAAAGAGGTATGAGGAGGAGTCCCATAGTCCATCGTGCAGGTTGCAATATGAACATTACTAGCATTCATGAAAGGAACCCTACTTTGTCTATGGGAGACCCTATTAGGATTGGTAAATTCCATCATGTATATTGACTAAACTTCATTTTTATCACCAAATAGAAATTCCATGATGAAATTAAAAGAGACAAGATGAGAAAGCAAAGAATTAGAAAGTGACTAACAATGGTACTAGGTCAACCTGGTTGACCTAGTGTAAAATAAGGACTATAAAACTATACATGGTATAAAATATCAACCTATTTTAGTGAGTAATTATTGGTAGAAAGAGGTAAAGATGTTTTAAATTGTACTAGGTCAATTAAGTTGACCTAGCATAGTGTACAGGGGCTAAAAAAGATACTAGGTTGATAGGGTTGACCTAGCACAATAGATAAGGAAGAAAATAAAGACTAATAACAAGATATGAATCAAAGAAAGATAATTTCAAGTAGTGTAATAAAGTAGTAAGTATTGAAAGGAAAACAAATAGTCAATTAAATTGATACTGGCCAATCTAATTGATACACATAAAGCAAAATCTTGCACTAACACTAGTTAATGCAAGAATTTTCACACACAATTGATCAAATAACAATCAAACAACTCAAAATTAACTCTACCTACTTGTTTAACCTATAATGTCGATTATATTATTAATAATGATTTTAAGTGTAAAGGGAGATTGGTTATAAGTAATGTGCTAGATAATAATCAAAGGATAGTTTCAGGTAAGTTTAGGATGAAAGGGACTATAGTGGTAATGATATAGGCTTGGTATTGGGGCCTACTCCCTCACTTCAAAAACCAAAACAATAAGGGTAACAAGCACTTAGCCAAAATATACCATTAACCATGCTTTATACTTGACCAGAGAATCAAGTTGGCTTCCCCCTTGGTGATAAATTCTAAGTAGGTAGACATAGGTAATCAAATGTTTAAATGTTTGTCGATGTTTATGTGGTTTGGATGTGTGTGAAAAATAATATAAATAGTGAAACTAAGTTATTAATTGAAAATTACATAATTTAGACTATGTGAGCTATTCTAAGCATGTAAATAATTGAAAAGAAAGATGTGATTAACATATATGGTTTATTCCAACTTTGAAACAAGGTATAGTTGAGAAACTATATGGATAATCATACAAAATAGGGTCAAACCTATACTATAGAATCAAATTCTAAAAGTGAACTAGGTCTATTATGTCGACCTAGTTATTTTAGAAAACATAAAACATAAAACTAGGTCCATAGGGTTGACCTAGTTGACTGTGTAGAGGTAGTTTTGAAGACTACAAACTTGAAAGGAAAGTATAGAAAAAGAAAGATATAAAGGAAACAAAAACTGACCTAAATGGTTTATAGATGAAAAGGAGAAGGCTAATGATTAAGAACCTTGGATAAAACTATCGAAACCCTACAAACTAGGCGGAGCTAATCAATCAAGTAATATAAGAACTTGCTAAAAAAGTGTTGAAAATGTACTAGGTCAACTTGGTCAACCTAGTAGGCTGAACAAGAAGTTTGGAAACTTGAAAAACTTGCACTGGATCAAGTTGGTCAATCCAATTTTTTGAACAAAATTTGTAAGTTCTAGAAACCTTTTTTGGATTGAGCTAGTTGAACCAGTTACTTACTCCTACAAACCTATGCACAGAGATAAATAATTAGGTTGATAAGATCAATCTAGCACAATAAAGATATGATAAAAATAATGATGAATAGAAATGAAATAAGTGAAAGAAACCCTATAAGGGTTTGATTCATGTTGGGTTCACCAGAATGTATGTAATAAAAAATACATCATGTCCATAAATCAATATTAGATCAGATGGGATAGAGCACACCTACACTTTTGATTGGGGCATAAAATTTTTAAGTGGGAGCATGAACAATGTGAAGATCCACTATAACTAATTAGGTGATCACTTATTACAACACATCATGTTAGATAGGGTTCCAAAGCCTATAGTCTAACAAAATCACATAACAACCCTACAAGAGTCCTATGATATAATATTTCACTAATCTAATAACAATAAAATTAAATATAATCTAGTGCATATCAAATCTTGTGGCATAAATTTGGGGTTATAAAAAAAACAAATAAAAAAACAAACTACACATCTATAGAAGACATATTCATATCAATGTATACAAAATCCTAATACATGAAAGATAAGAATACAAATGCACTATCTATCTACTCTCACAAAGGAGGAATAAAGTTAGGAATACTTACTCTCAATCTCCTCCATAGCTAAGGTAATTCACAAGAGATTATCATGGTATGCAAGGATAACTAAGATAAATCATCTCTAGGATGCATAACCTATCCAAGCATCCAAAATACTTATCCACAAGATGAGATCAGAGCTCTAAAGAAATTATTGAACCCTTAATCTTTAGTCCCCAAGTAGAATGGTTAATAGGTAGATGTTCATTCACACTTATTCACTTAATTATTTTCTCTCATGAAATGGTAAGGAATGGCCTTGTATATATAGTAGTATCTTACCCTAAAATATTTTTGGAATGTCAGTTATGCTAGGTCAACTTGGTCAACCTATCATGTTTTTGGGTCTAACTCTCTAGGTCTATGTTAGGTCGGCCAAGAGTCTAACAAACCAAAAGAGAGAAAAAGTCCCTAAATTGTGCTAGGTTGACCTAGTCGACCTAGCACAAATAATAGGTTAAAATGGTGCCATGGAAAGAAATTAAGGATAAAACATATAAAATGATAGGAATAAGTAGAACTAATAATAATAAGCTTGGGTTCAATGGTTTTAGAAGGCTATATTGTAGATGGAAAGTGGCAAAAGGAATGATTTACAAATCACTGATGATCTACCCACCCCTTTCTTGATGTACCCCTTAAGGTATGCACTTAGATAAATTGAGACTTGATAGGTTCTTGTAAGATACAAAGTGTCAGTAATCAATAAAAATTAACAATATTATGTGTATACAATAATTGTCTTTTCTAAATTTAACCTGACTTGAAATTATTATCCACACATTAAAAGCTAACTTACACTTACTTGACATGTGTGTGCAATGTTTATAAATTATTTTTAACCATTTTCATATCCCCACCAAGCTTGAATAACATTGTACTTGAAATAAGAATTATTTAGACAAATAATGGAGAATTACCTTAACTTTTGTAAATAACACAAAATCTCTAAGACTACCTTAAACAATGCTAAAGGCTTAAAAATGTAACATTTCCATCTTACAAAATTTGCCTCTTGATCCACCTATTCATAATGAGTACCCTTATATTCTAATAGATCATCAAGTCATAGTCTTCACCATGCATCACTTAGACCTTATCCTTCTCAAATTAACCTTAACATTTGTGAAGTTACCTTAAATTATGCTAAATTGCATTGCAAACGGCCAAATTAGAAGATAAAATGATGAAAGTGGAATTTTTTTGGATGGTATTGGTTGTATTTTTTCCTAAGAGTCTAAAATATCAACATTTTCTAGTGACTCATAGAGTTTGGTTAGCCTACTAAATAATTGGATTAGTGGATTTATTAGTCCATTGGGCTAAGGGGTCACTTTTATTCACAATATGAAATAGTACCATGATTACAAATGGATTTAATCAAGATGAAATAATTTATTATACCTTCACAACACACAATCAAGGAAAGGACAAACACACTTATTCCAAATAGGCAATTAGGGAAAATACAATGAAACCACAACAAAGAAAAC
Source organism: Torreya grandis (assembly GCA_037957365.1). NCBI lineage: Eukaryota > Viridiplantae > Streptophyta > Pinopsida > Cupressales > Taxaceae > Torreya > Torreya grandis. The sequence continues at coordinate 2,113,554 of JARHVA010003152.1, read as the reverse complement.
ATGTGCTAGAAGCACTTAGGGGAAACAAATACTAACTTACTATGTATAAGAGACCTCAAGGCATGCTAAACCTAGATCAAAAGGAAAGATTCCTAATTCTTGTCCATGTTTTAGATAATAATTAATAACAAGACATTGCTTAAGCATTATTATTCCTCTCTTAATTGTCAATCCTTCTAGCTTGCCTCTAAGTGGATCAATTAAAATAAACATATATCTTATGTATAAACACTATTATTATAGATCTATTATTACCTCATGTTGTTTTAAAATATTTATAAGGATTCCTAGCTTGATCACAAATATGTAAAGGCATCTACAACCCCAGTCTCCAATGGTTCATTGAAATATTACTCTTGATTCTCTATCACATCTTGAGAGATGTCATCCTACTTATCCACTACTAAAAAATCATGTTAGAATTCCCTCCCATATTAAATAGGAGACTCATGATTACCAAGTAATGCATTTTATTTAATACCCTCATGTTCAAACTCAAACAATTAAGTGTCCTCTTCAAATTTTACAAAGTGAACAAACAATTGATATCCAATATTGAAGATGTCAAACAAGTCAATATCAAGTGAAATTATCTCTTAGGATAACATGATTGAAAGACTTACCTTATATTTTTTGCTCACATGTTTTCCAAAAATACCTTTCTCAAACTTAACCAACTTATTATCTCTTTTCAAATGTACATAACCTACTTCTAGGATCTCAAACAAGTCTTTTAGTTGTTCTTCATTGATTATGGCTCATTCAAACCTTATTTTGATTCCATGTAGACTGGTATGGGGATGTTAGCATCAATAATGTATAAGGAAATAAATTATAAAACTTATTTAATATACTCTTGAAACTCAAAATAGTCACTATCCCACTCATTTGAGTCAATTAGAAGCTTCTTCAACTAGTGTAATAATCTCAAACTGAATATCATCTCCTTCTTGTGCTTGTATTTACAAGCTGATGTCAAATTGATTAAGATTTCTTTATACAAAGGCATGATTATATCGGCTGATTTTTTGACTATTAAAGTCTTCTTTCATCACACCAAGTGATAGTTCCTCAAGCAAGCTAATGTCCTCTTCTTTAGGCTTAATATTCTCATTGTGTTCACTATGCTCTACTTGAAAGAATGATCAAGAGATACACAGGATCCACAGGATCAATCTAGGAGAAATAACCCACAACAAATAACCTATAAAAATAATACCAGAGAATAAAATATGTTTTTCTCACACACTTAAAAAATAGGTGATAATCCTAAAAATTCTCTATATTCTCTTATTATTCTCTCATTACAATCTATTAGATTGTAAAGTATATATAATACAAATAGTTTTTTTCACGACAACAAACTATTTGTTGTGATTACAAAATAGAGAAAACAAACTATTTGTTTTCAAATACTACAAACGAATATATTGTTGAGAGACTCTCAACAATAAAACAAATTATCCTAGGTAAATAAAATTGACCCTAGGTAATAAATAACTTACCCTATTATCCCTAGGTAAGCTTAAATATTCATTATTCCAACACCCTCCCTTAAACAAAACATAGGGAGAATGAAAAACAAATATGGGTCCTAGCTACTAGGCCTGATAAGGTACCCATGTACAAACCAATAAAAATATATGAAAAATAAAAGAAGGACTTCATGGGAAATCCCCCCAAGATGATTTCCTTCACCCCAAGCATTGCTAGCAACTGAATATAACAAGGAGAAGCTAAATGTTTAGTGAAGATGTCTACAATCTGCTCAACTATAGGCACAAACTCCAAAGAAAGAACTCCATCCTAAATAAGATGTCAAATGAAGTGCATGTGAATCTCAATGTGTTTTGGCTACTGATGCTCAATAGGATTGTGTGAAATAGCAATCACACTTTGGTTGCCACACCAAAGAGTAGTAGGACCCTGTTGTGTGAAGCCAAACTCTCCAAGCAACTGTCAAAGCCAAAGTGTCTCCTGACTAGCTTAGACAACACCTTGATACTCAACCTCATTAGAGGACAATGCAATAGTATTCTACTTTTTGCATGCCCAAGCAACTGGACCTGAACCAAGTGTGAAAGCAAATCTACAAGTGGACTTGTGAGTGTCAACATCACCAGCCCAATTAGAGTCAATGTATCCAATAAGCTATGTAGAACTCTGTGGAGTGTAATGTATACCAAAGTGAGTGGTGCCCTAAATTTAGCACAAAACATGCTTAACTACTTTCCAATGACTCTCATGAGGCTCATGTGAGAACTGAGAGACAAAGTTCATAGCAAATGTGATGTCAGGATAGGTATGAGTCAGGTATAAAATACTACCTACAAGTTGCCTATACAAAGTTAGATCAACAAGAGGAGTCATACAAGTGGCAGATAACACAATACCTAATTGATATGGACCAGGGGTAGGCTTACAATCAGCCATGCCAAATTGATGAAGAAGAATTGTTGCATACTTCTACTATCCAATAGAGATGCCCTCAAAATATTGAAAAACTTGAAGACCAAGAAAATAATGTAGAAGTCCCAGATTTATCATATCAAACCTATCTACCAACTTGTCCTTGATGTCATGTATCAACAAATCTAAACTACCAGTGAGGATGAGATCATCAACATACAAAACCAATATGACAAGCTCCTCACCTTACTTCAGGATGTATACATTATGATTTGACTCACAATGAATAAAACCAAAACTCAAAAGAAAACTATCCATTTTCTCATACCAAGCTCTAGGAGCTTGTTTGAGGCCATAAATAGAATGATAGAGTCTACAAACCAATAATGAGTCCTGCACAAATCTTGGAGGCTGCTCCATATAGATCTCCTCATGGAGATCACCATGCAAGAAGGCACTCTTCACATCCATCTAAAAAACTAACCAAGAATGTGAAGCAACAAGAGAGAGTGCAAGCCAAATAGAATCCATCTTAGCTACAGGGGCAAAGGTCTCAGAGTAATCAACCCCTTCAACCTATGAAAAACCCTTATCTACTAATTTAGCTTTGTACTTATCCACTGATCCATCTACAACATATTTGGTCCTATAGACCCATTTACATTTTACAAGTTTTCTTCCCTTAGGTAGAGGGACAAGATCCCAAGTATCATTATTCATCAATGAAGAATACTCATCATACATTGAAATATCCCACTCAAGTATACCAATGGCCTCACAAAACAACACTGGATCATCTGTACAAGCTTGTCCCAAAAGAGCAACACCATATGTCTATGAGCGAGTGCGATGAGAATTAGATGGATCACCAATGAAAGAACCAGTTGCCTATAGAGTGCTCTTTGCCCACTTGGGCAAAGGTGGTGAATAAGATGGCTATGGTGGCTGAATAAGTGCAACATCATCATCATCAACAATAGAAAGCAAATCCTCACTATCCTTGATAGGAGGGGGAGAAGAAGAACTAGATGTACACTCATGTGGAGTGGGTAGCTCATCAACCTGAACGTCCCATCAAAACAACACATCATATGTGACAAGATCAAAAAGATGGTAGGCTTTTACATCTTCACAATAGCCAACAAAAGTGAGTGGTTGGCTTTTCTTCTCCAATGCTTTGCATTTGTCATCAGGAACAAATGCCCATGCTTGACTCCCAAAGATGTGAAAGTCTAAAATATCAGGCTTGATCCTAGACCAAGCTTCTTCAAGTGTCATATTCTACATAGCTTTGTGAGGCATATAGTTTTGAATGTAGTTTACACAATTTATAGCTTCAACCCGATATTGTGGACCCAAATTTTTAGAGTGAATCATATAATTAGCCATCTCTTTCAATGTTTAATTTTCCCTCTCTACTACACCATTTTGTTGAGGAGTGTGTGGTACAATGAACTGGTGTTGTATCCCATGCTTAATACAAAAATCATGGAAAGCATTATTGTCATATTCCCCCCCATTGTCAATTTGTATCTTCTTAAGAGGAAGAGATGATTGTTTTTCAACAAAGGCTTTGAAAGCCTTAAAAGTCTCAAAAACTTCACTTTTCAACTTGAGAAAATATACCCAAGTTTTACAAGTGAAATCATCAATGAATGTGAGTGCATATTTAGCCCCTAAAAAAGAATGAGTTGGAAAATTCATCAAATCACTATGAACCAACCCTAAAGGTGCATTTGCATGTGTGGCCTTACCAACTGGAAATGGATCTTGGTGTTGTTTACCAACTAGACAACCAAGACACACCCCATCAATACATGAGACCTTAAGAAGGCCTTTTACAAGATGATTTGTACTCATTTGTTGCATATATCCATAACTCAAATGGCCTAATCTCTCATGCCACACTTTTTTGAGACTATTACCATGTGCTACAAGTGAATAACCATATGGTCTATTGTACCTATAGCAACTATCTCACTAGGATCACTACATTCTCTTATTACAACATCATGTGAAGTAAAATCCATAGTTTTACCAATACTAGAATTAAATATTTGATACATAGAGAGAAGATTAGAAGAGATTTGGGGTACAAGCAATACATTGTTAAAACATCCATCCTGTTTGTCAACAGTACCAGATCCCAAAAATTTAATCTATGAGGAGTTACCCATAACAATATGTGATGTACTACAATCTGTAAGAGAAGACAATAGATCCTTAGAATGTGTGAGATGATGAGAAGCACCTGAGTCAAAAATCCACTAATCATGACATGAAGATATAGCCCTGGCTGAAAGTGCTTTCCCTTTTCCTGCAGGAGAAGTAGAAGAAGATGGAGACAAAATGGAAATTTTGTGTTGTCTGACCACTGCCTCTAATTCTTACATCTTCTTAAAACATCTACTTTCATCATGATTAGGACCACCACAAAAATTACATGGACCAAATGTTTTCTTCTTTTGCTTAAAGGACTTTTTGGTCTTAGTAGATTTAAAATGATGAGGTGACTGGGTGGTGGACTCTGGAGGGTTATTTGAAGGTGTTTGCTTTTGTTTAGACTTAGGTGAAGGCTTTCCTTTGGAAGAATTAGCAACTAGATCATGACTAGGACTATGTAAATCATCTAGGGCCATTAATTTTGTTTGCTCCCTAGTCAATCTTTCACAAAAACCTTCAAAGAAAGGCCATTTGAATTCATCACCTAATGTATCCATCATAGTATAAAAAGCAAAGGAAAAAACACTATATGGTCCTTTCAACTTTGAAAAAATCATGAAAATTCACTCTTGATCACTTTTATCCTTGTCACCAGCTTCAACTATGACCTAATAAATTTGAATTTTGCCAAAATTCATCTATTGAAGGAAAATTTGAGGGAGAGAGAGTACTCAATTCTACATTTAATTGTAAAATTTTAAATTCATTAACTTTGCCAAATAGGTTTTTAAATTTTTCCCATACCTCTTTTGGTGTTGTAGCATCTGTAATGTGAAATTGAAGATTATCTGAGACGTTGAGGCAAATCAATCCAAGAGCCTCCTCCTACTTACAACCATATGCATATTTGTCTTTTCAGTGGTGAATGTCGTAGGTGTTGTTTCAGAAAAAAATCTCCATAAGCCCTTTGATTGAAGGAGTTGTTGCATTTTTGGCTTCCAAACATGGTAATTTGTGGAGTTTAGGGGTTCAAACAATTGGGATTCCATTCCTGAAGAAGACAATGACATTGACAAGAAAAACCTAGACATTCATTTTTCCTCAAAACACCCCTCCCGTTATAATTTAATATCTCTGAATGAATATTTTTAGCCTTAAATTATACAAAAGTAAAAAAAATGGATTTATGCAAAAAAAATATGTAGGGGGATTTGACCCCAAGACTTCCTCCCTACCAATTCTTTAACAAAATACCTCTAGCCACTTTAGCAAAGTCAACTTTGTTCTTTTAAAGCTAGAGACTTGCTTTTATACAACTAAAAATTTATAAATTAATAAAAATAAGCTAAAATTACTCACACATGTGAGATGAATGCTGAATAATCTTTGGATTTATCAAAAATAATTTCTTGTTCCAGCAAGGCGTGGTGATCAGGAAAAATTTTGATGAGAATTTTGTAAATATTTGCCAAGGAAAAAACCTCCAAGAAAATTTAGAATTAGCTCCACAAGATCTGATCAAAGGACTATATGGCTTGATCCAAATCCATACTTCTCAGCTAGAAATGAAATCCTGGAATGTTTGATAACACATACAATTTTTAGATTTTGATTTTATGCAGTATAAGGTGTTTAAACTGAAGAAAACCGTATGGCTATGCTGCAGAGCAAAACAGATTTTGGAATCCCTATTGTAATCACGCAAAATGCTATATAGCCTAATCTAAATCCATAATAATTGATATGGAATGAAAGCTAGCATATTCAGCTTTCATGAATAGGTGTCATATTTTTGAAATGACGTCTGTATGATCTGCCACATCAAAAAACTGTATAGGTACTACAGTCTGCCAGAAAAACTAGTCAGCCAATTTTTGTCTGGAAGAGCTGTACAACCAGCAAGGAATGAATAAAATCAAGTTAAAATGAATTCCTAATTGAATTTTCTATGTCCTTGTGTAAAAAAATTTTGGTTTTGGAAATTTGTACGGTCATAAATGATCATAAAGTATAGAAATTTCCAAAAAAAAACTTGTAAACAAGAACCAAAATGTGAGAGAATAACAAATATTTGTAACACATCAAAAAAATAATTTTTTAACTATGTTAATAGATGAAAATAATGAAAAATTTGTATTGAAGAGGATCTTCAACTAGAAATCCATGCTCTGATACCATGAAAGAATGATTAGGAGATACACAGGATCCACAGGATCAATCTAAGAGAAAGAACACACAACAAATAACCTGCAAAAATAATACCAGAGAATAAAATATGTTTTTCTCACACACCTAAAAAATAGGTGATAATCCTAAAATTTCTCTTTATTCTCTTATTATTCTCTCGTTACAATCTATTAGATTGTAAAGTACATATAATACAAATAGTTTGTTTTATGACAACAAACTATTTGTTGTGATTACAAAATAGAGAAAACAAACTATTTGTTTTCAAATACTACAAACAAATATATTGATGAGAGACTCTCAACAATAAAACAAATTATCCTAGATAAATAAAATTAACCCTAGGTAATAAATAACTTACCCTATTATCCCTAGGTAAGCTTAAATATTCATTATTCCAACACTACTAGGTCTGAAACAATATGAACTCCTCATGAAAAGAAATATTACTTTGAGTATCCTAATTTTCATCAAGAGAGATAATGTCCCTTGAATCAAAATTTTCCTTCTCTCCACCAAGACTATGCCAAAAAGACTGATTTTTTCCTTTTTGATCATCATTTTCAATGAAACAAGGGAGTTCATCTAGGATGCTTACCTTATCTTGGTCACTAGGAACATTTTGAATAACATATAATCATACACTAATAAATCCATCACTTAAACATATTCATGATATAATTCTTGAGTCACACTTATTACTGCAATTTTATTTTGCTTCTAATTGCATTCTTGATTAGAGAACACTGACCTATCTTCATCACAACCTTTTTGATCCTCTTGTTTCATGTCTAATTCTTCCATTTCAATAGCACAAAAATTTGGAATTTTTTAACCAAGTTACTTGGTCTAAGGAGGATTCAATTTAAACATGTCTTCATCATCCCCTCTTGAAAAATTCTCCTCTTCACTTGGATGATATGTTTTTGCCTTCCATCTAATAGGTCCTCCAATGTAAATGGTGGGAGGGAAAGAAGATGCACTAAGTGAAATAGGAACATAGGGAACTATGGGATAATCTTGAGTGGGATTTTGGGTTGGAAAGGAACTCTTCTAATTTTGAAAATTAAAGGCAATGGGCTCATTTAGAGGATCTTGAGGAAGAGGGAAAGATGTTTGTGTCAAAGTTGCTTTATTCTCTTCCTTCCATTTAGAAATCACTGTATCCAGATCATATATGATTTTATCCTTATAAAGAATTTCAACTTGAGGTATGGGTGGAAGAATTTATAAACTTACAAAATTTCTTAGATTGGTGATCATAAAATATTTATCCCTTTGCATATATTGACATTCATGGAGAATTTGAGCTTGAGGAAGAGGTGAAGAGGTTTGGAAGCTTGGGAATTTTCTTAGTTTAGCCTCTACAACTTTCTTCTCTTCTTGGTTTTGATTTGGCATGGGAGGAGTCATCTAATAAGGTTGAAATGTGAAATAAGGATGCTCATAAGACTTATTTCATTGAATTTTTTTCTCCATAAAATATAATAACCCACTACCAATGGTTTGAATTAATCTTATTATTTTATACCACTCATTGGAGAAACTAGGGGGATCTTTAAAAGGTTGGATAGGCTAGTAGAATTGGAATTTTTCTCCCTCCAATGGAATCCAATTAATTATTAAGGTCTTGGTCAATATTATTTATTTATAATAATTCATTATAAGGGCTACTTTGATTATGTGTTTGGGGAGGGAAGGAAGGATATTACTATTGATAGCAAGGCTAGTTATACTAATAACTAGAGCCATATGGGGCGAAATAGGATATTTTAAGAATAATATGACTCAACATATGGATGGTAAAGATCATTATAATAATAATGAGGTGTAAAATATAAATTCCCTCCATTTCCAACCATCAAATTTCATGTTGCAAAAAAAAATCAAGAGAAACTATCAATAATTCCTTGAAATAGGTATCTGAGCTACTAGAACCAGTTAATTAAACTTAGAGTCACCATTTATTTATGATATGAAAGCCTCCAAAGGTTTATATATTGAATAACAAAAAAAAAATCCAAAATATGTACTTTATATACTTGTTCCACCAGGCACGCCAAAAATTGTTGTCACTTTGATTTATACCCTTGAAGAGGCTTGTTTCAAGACCTCTTCACCTAATTGACACAATGATATCTCTCTAAGGCTATGGGGTACCTATGACTAGAGATAACCTCCAGACAGGGATGTATCCCTTGATAAAACACCTAAAAATAAAACTAACCTACTTAACTGATAAGGAAAAGAGAAGAGAAAACTAAAAGTAAAGAGAGGTGATGTACCAAAATCTTGACCTTCACTCATCTATGCACTTTTGAAGTGAATCAAGACTAATTTTACCACATAAATCCAAATTAAGGTTATCCTTACATTAGTGTTTCAACATGGAAGTATTCAAAAATGTATGAATAAGGAGGTACAACCAATATTTGAACTAAATCAACACTAATGGAATATTTCCACATCTAATTCCATAAACAACTAGATACAACACTTCATGTGACCTGGAAAGAGGTAAGTGTCAGAGGAAAAAATAAATGGAGTTAGGAAATTGCTACTAACAATCATAATTATACACTAAAATAAAGTTTAAATAAGGCTAAAAACAACTTGTTATTCATTCCAAGAGGTAAAAACAAATGTTAATTTGAGTATGGATTTTCCATACTCATCTTGAAGATCCTTTACCATCCCTTCAAGGCCAAATATATAGAATAAAATGAGAGAGAGAAAGAGGAAGAGGACGTGGTAAAATTCCATGATGAATATCATCCACAAGTTAAAATATTTATGCGATTAAGAAAATAATCTCATAAATCCTCCTCTTAATTTGTTGGCTTGGTGTGATAATATTCTTCATGAAAATATGACATGGTTCTTAAATGAAGAGTTACAATTCATTTCTTGTAGAGAAATTACAAATTGATCTCCTAACCTTGATTCTAATGGCATTATTTCACTACCTTCATTTCTCATCATGGCTTTCTATTATTTTATACATATCTTATTCTCTACATTTGATTCAACTCCCCTTTATCATTTTGACCCTTGGATCATGCCTACCTATCTTCAAGAACTGATGTATCTTGCTTCAAGATTAACACAACAACCTTACCCATATCATAGGTGTATCTAAGAATATCAAACCACATCTACCCAAATATGTCATTTATAAATTCCTAAAAAACCTTGGTGAATATTTGAATCACTTTGAATATAAGCTTCAAGATATTGGACAATAATTACTACCATTCTTGAGGACTCTAACCAACATGAGGCTAACAAACTATTTTTACCTAATCCCTTAAAAAGTAAATTTAGCTTATGAAATATACTTACTTGTGACTTGGATAGGTATCCCAATGTGGTATTAGGTTTATACTATGGTTTCATGAAGACTTTCATGTTTTAAATGACCTCTAAAGGATCTACAACCTTACTTCCCTTGAAAAAAGAAGAAGACAACCTTCATAGGCTTGGTTCAAGACTTGAAACCTATTAAAACACCATGAGGGGTGTTTACTAGGTTTGTTTAATAATTTTTTTAATCTCTATCCAAGTTTTAAAAATCTCCCCAACTAGCAAAGAAGACTTCACATAGCCAAAATCATGAAGACATGCCTAATATCATAAGTTTTTGACCATCTTCTTCCACCTTTCCATACACACATGCAAAATCATTGATAAAACAATTGATTAGGATGTGTGTAGACATAATACAAGTGTCTTAAATTATATTTAAGTATATTTAAATCTTTATAATACTACTCTCCGCCATTAGTATCCACTTGGGGTTTTAGTAGGGTTTAGAGGTGTTTGCCTTCTTATCAATCATTCATAATAGAAAAGGACCTAAATGAATAATAAATGATAAAAATTTGGAGTAGTGGGACCTATATAATTTCCCCTAAAACCGTTTGGATTTATTCACTTGGTGAACATACTTACAATGTGAAGAATATACCCTTTTGGGCTTATAGGGTTGTGTATAATGCATTTGCGATGAGGTTTTAGAGAAAAAAGTAATGATAATGCTAATTTTTTAATGTAAATGCATTATTATGACCTGATTTATTTCCTATAAGGTGTGAATATGGTTTTTTAGGGAATTTTTAATCTCAAAAGTTTTGAAACTTGATCTAACCCATGCATAGAGTTTATGAGCAACTTGGCTATTCTAACCCTAGTGGCCTCTTTTTTCTATTTTATCATCTTTAAAATGCATAAAATCACTCATAAAACATTATTAATGGTTTAATACACTCAAAAAAATATTTTAATCTTCTTCTTAAACTCAAAACTATCATTACTCCTGATACTTATACCTGCAACATTGATCTAGATATTGAGAGTTGATGCTTACAACCTAGCTTATCACATACAACCTCTTATTAAGGATGATTATGGATTATTTTACAACTCATTATATGTTTTATTTAGTTTTTATATATCACTTGCACTAACAAGAAACTTATATATTTTATTTTCTCAAGGATTAAACTTCAATGATAGAATTGTTCTCTTAGGTCTTCAATAAGCCTAATAAATTTTCTAGGAGATCTTGACCTTCTTCCAATGATTTATCCATATGTAAAAGAGTATAAAAACATATAATATCTCCTTTAGGATTATTAAAACTACGTTTTACCTCTTAAACCCTATGGTTAGCACAAAAATTGTAATTTCTCTCCATATTTTGTGTAGACATGTAGGTGTATCTTCCAATCCCAAACATGATTGAAACCTTTGTATTGGATTGATATTTATGAACATATATATGATTTTGGATGATATTATATACAATATTAAATATATTTAGATTAGTTTAAGACATCCGCTTAAGTGAGAATAATATAAACTTGTACAAGAATCTTCATTTTATCTTTTCAGCCTTATCACAACTAAGCTCGACATGCATGTATTAACTATCTTCCTTGCCACTTGGCCATGGATATTATTTAAAATTACTTAAGAGGATATAGGAGGTATGATAAATTTGATTAAATTGTTTTCTATTTCACTACAACCACTTTCATGCCTAAAATAACATCACAACTTCAGGAACCTTGCCTACCATCTCAAAATAAACAAAACATAACACTTCTTGCCATTTATAGGTCTATTTTATGGTTACATGAATTTATTTGGATGTTTTATGAGATGATATACCTCATTAATTGTTTATAAAATCACTAACATACATCCATCAATCTCAAAAATGCCTTCACAAAGAGAAAATCGAGGTCATAGGGTATTGAAGGGGTTTAAGAGACAAGAAACTTCTTAACAATGATTTATGTACCCCCCAAACCTTGAAATATTGCCATATATTGGAAGGAAATATGGGTATTTTACTTCCCATAATATAATTTTCCATGGATTTATCTCTCTTCCATGAACCATCACTAAATTATTTGACCTTATTTGCTTTCCTGCAACTTGATGGAGTGGAGTGGTTTTTTGCTTGTTTAGTGCCTAAAAAATCTTGGGAAGAAAGGATTAAGGATTTTAGAGACTATATGTGGATATTATATGACTCTTTCACATTGATATCATGCTTCAATTAGATGTCACATGCCTGATCCATGTAGAAACTTTGCCTAGCCTCTCATTTACATGCACAAACTTGAATATTATTGTCTCCTAAAGCTATATCATTATAAAACAATTTTTTTTGGATAAATTTAAGCCTTTATTGATTCATGGAATGTTATAAAAACTCATGAATGTGGTGATCATATAAACTTAATAATTTTTTTGCTTTGAAGAGGTCATACAATATGCTTATAACTATCTTTTAAGACTTCAACTGGACTTGAAAGTGCTATATACACATTAGAATTTGACTTTCACTTAAATTAAAAATGTGTGAAACATTTATGACTTATTTTAACCCTAGGAATATCCCCACAAATATTTAATTACATTATAATTGAAATAAGAATGACTTAAACAAGTAATGGAAAATTATCTTAACTTTTACAAATACCTTAAAATCTCTGAAACTACATTAAACAATGCTAAAGGCTTGAAAATTTAATGTTTCCATCTTGTAAAATTTTCCTCTTGATCCACATATTCACCATGAGGGACCCTATTATCCTAAGATATCATCAAGTCACTTTCTTCACCATGCATCACTTATACCTTAACCTTCACAAACTAACCTTAACATTTGCTAAGTTTTCCTAATTATTTCTAAACTACATTGAAAAAGGCCTCATTTTGAATGTAAAATGATGTAAGTGGAAATTTTTTGAATGGCAATGGTTGTATTTTGGCCTAGGAGGTCAAAATATAAATAGTAACTCAAGAAGTCCCAAAGGTCATATACAAGGGACATGTAAAATGTCACATAGAATGAAAATTTGTACATAAACTTTAGACATAAGGCCCAAAGGTTTAATATAAAGGACATGTAAATGTTGTAAAAAAATATAATGCCAAAGTTTTCACACACGTGTAATGGTGATACCATACAAACAATAGGTTGTATCTTGAACATACACAAGGCCAAGGGTTTCATTCAATAAGTAAAGTTAAATCATGTTATGTAATGAAATAAGCATATAGAGAAAATGAATCTAGCATATTTGGATCATATTTTTTTATTTTCATGTTAGAAAATAACATATTCAAACATGACACATGTAAAATATGAAGGAATAATAATACATTTGTTTTCATTATATATCAACATAGAAAAGAGGTTGTGGAAAAATATAACCTATAAAAGTGTTTGTATAAAATGATGAGATGCCCCCAACTGAGCAAGATTGTTGGGTAAAATGTTGGCCCAACATCATAACAATGTAAAATTATGTCTTAAATTAAAATTTGACTAATGTTTGAATATGTATACTATTATGTGATAAAATGTTATATATGAGTTCCATTTGAATATGTTGCATTTGGGAATAGAGATTGAAAATGCATAGGGACAATTTTGTAGTAGGATGATAAGTGCAAAGTGCATTGTCATCTAGTGAAACTTTATCCAAAATGAATATATACATAAATTTCTAATTATAACTTCTTTTTTGTATGTTTATTTCATGGTTCTATGAAAATATATCATGTTTCACACTCATACACCTTGTGAGAAGCATTGTGTATTGAAAATTTGATGAAATATGTTATGTATTGAAAATAAATATAAATGAAATATACAAACATGTAATCCAACAACATGAGAATGTGTTTATAGGTCATGAATTTATACTTCTATAGATATTTTTATTTATTTTTGTACTTTTTAGAATATATGAATGTTTTTGTATTTTTTTCCATATTTTAAAAGTAAAATATTCATAAGTGAAAGTAAAAAAAAATATTTTAAAAACATGTTAAGTAGAAAGGTTTTTAAAAATGGAAGGAGGGATAGATTTGAAAAACCCTCAACAAGGTATTGAAGCATAACATGGAAAGAAAAAAGGCAAGTGAAATTCCCCCAATTTAGATGTATATATAGTCTAGTAAAGATGGAAATAATGGCCATGAGACCTATTTAAAAGTATATATATCTCATCATGAAAGTAAAAATGAGAGATAGATCATGTATGGATGTGTAATAATGATAAAAAGAGTTTCAATGAAGGATTTTACATTAAAAGATTAATAAGATAGTCATATTTGGTTGAAAAAATTAAGTTGAAGGAAACAAGGGATAAAGTGACCCAAAATTTAATACAAAGAAAATGGATATAATAAAATAATATTAGGTGTATAAGAATCAACAATAAAAAGCATATAGCAATGAAGCTATGTATAAGTATTGTGCAAGGAAGTTAATCAAGGGTATTAACCCAACTAGGAGGTTAGAATGGAGTGATATAATGTGTTTAACCAATAATTTAATCAATAGGATGCCCATATGTGTATCTAAATTATTTATAATAAGGAACAAGCTCTTGTAAAAGAGAAGAATTACCAAGTGTAGAAGCTTCTGAATATGAAAAAGAAACTTGTGTTGGAAAGTAACCCATTGAATCATTACTCATATATATATATATATATATATATATATATATATATATATATATATATATATATATATATATATATATATATATATATATATATATATATATATATAAACATGTATCATAATTCATGAGAAGAGATTAAGTAATAACCTATACTTGAATAATATCCCTTTTAATATCATGTGATGTTGTATGAGATAAATACCTTGTCTTATATGTCAGTTTCTGCTTTGGAGTAGACATCTTGATTTTTCTAGCCAAGTGATCATGCTCATGGGTAATCATATTATGCTAAAGAATATATGGAGAAAATGTAATATCCTTTAGCTCATAAATATGTGAAGAAACTAAAATGTGATCATACTCATAGAGAGGTGAAAAAATTTATTTTGGAATATGCCTATTTGAATTTAAATCATGATCTTGAATAATTGTATAGACTTACCAATTACCAATTTTCCCAATAACCATTCCAACCACGTGTTTTGGAGTAGGATTAAGTACCTTTAATTCCATAGGATATTCATATTGAATTAATGAAATTTTAACCACTTGATTATCATGAATATAATTTAGATAATTATGAATTGTATAAGGAACTGTTCTACTTTTCTATAACCAAGTCTCCCTAATAATATATAAAATACACTTGTGCTTGATAACACTAAGAAAGGAGTCTGAAATATGATATTTCCCATTTTTTAAGTTAATACTATATGTCCAAGAGTATATTATGTATGAACTTAAAATTATTTCACAAAAATATGTGCTTTATATATCTTTCTTTGTTTAACCAAGAGAGTGTATAAGTGTTATGGTGCACACATTTTTAATTGATTATTTATGGTGCACACAATTTGGATTGGTTTCATTAAAACATATTTTATAGTTAATAATTCATGTATATAATAATCAACATCAATCATTTCATAATCAAATGTAATAAATGGTCATGATGCTAGCTTGTTTATAACTATACCAATGATGCTATCAAGTGGATGTTCATATGAAGATGGAGGAAGATGAGAATTATATGTATAGTTCACTTCATAAATTTTCTTGTTATCTTACGATTCACAATTTGTAAATGTATTTTTATACATTTTTATATTTTCATTCTCATTTTATTGTGTCTTAGCCTCTTTGTTAGGTGTATCGATGTCAATAGTGTTCTCATCAAAGAGGTATTTATTTTTATTCTTGATTTTAAAAAATATATTAGTGGAATGTCCAACACATATATGACAATTAAAAAATATATTTTCATCAAATATTAGGGTAAGTTCACAAAGTTAGGGGACAAAAAGTGGCCTACACGTGGACATGATTTTTTTAAATATTCAGAAATTTGAACTTCTATTGATAATTTGAGATATGAAGATAGTGTAAAAACTTGAAATGTAGCATTTTGATTCTAGTTTCCAAAACACTAATTATTTTTTAAAATGGTTAAGCATAACTAGGTCAAACATCTAAAATTTGAAGAGGAACTCCTATTTTTTTAGAAAGTATAGTAGATAGATGGCCATGATGCACACCATTTTTTGAGCATCATTTAATAATATTTGAAACCATTTGGGTAAAATTTAGATAAAATCTTCTATCACGTTACCTATACTTTTTTGTATTTTTTTAATGAATACTTTTTTAAAGAATTTTACAAGTAAATATATCCTAAAAATGAAAAACTAAATGGATATCCATCTATGAGTTAGGAGGTAAAAAAATGACAATCAATTTTTTTTAAGTGTGTAGAATTAGGCCTACTACATTACCATATAATTTATTTTTCACTTGGATCAATGAAAGACAAATTACATGAACATGTATAGGCATGTATGTTTTCGGCATGTAGTGGCCTAAAAAAGGCATAGTTATAAATAAATATAGTTTTAAACCTTAAATTAGATAAAAAATTATAAAGATCATATTTTTAGAAAGTGGAGAGCATGATAGTCATGACAGTATCAAGTTTTTGAATTTTCACATTGAAATTTTGAGTGTATTTAGTAATCAAAGTTTAAATGTATTATTTATATTCATACCTAAAAAAACATGGCTATACATTGAAAGTTCAAGCCTTTATCTCAAGAATCCAAGCCATTCCTGAGCCAAAATTTATGGGAATTTAATTAAAATTCAAATACCATGATCACGTTAATAATGTGATCATGTTATTAACATGATCATGTTACTTAATAATGCAATCATGTTCATATTATTACATTTATTTTTTATACTTTAAATTTATTTTATTAAAATAAGAAATTAGGGTCGCTCAACATCTGATAAATTTGGTCTCATAGTTACATGTATTATGACGTGGAAAATAGTTTTTCAAAATCCAATCAGATTAGTACTTAGGCATTTTTAGGGTCTAAGTATTAAACCTAGGGATTTTAGGACATAATTTTTGTAATTGATGCCCATTTTTGGTAAACATATAGTCATTTTTTAGGTTTTTGTTCCTTTCATATTGATTCTTAGCATTTTTAGAAGACTTAGGTGTGTCAAAATTGAAGTTTACAAACCACTCACTTTGAAATTGATGCAAAGTGGTGCGATTAAAATAGTATAGGTCACATTGATGAATTAAAAACATCAAATGATCACTTTTTGTTAATTTCACTTGTTCATCATCCTGCCCTCATCCCTAATCACTTCAACTCATGAATCATCACCCCTAATCACTCTATCATCATTCTTTATTGTTCCTAATCACTCCCTTATTAAACCTCACCATCCCTAGTAACATATAATCATTCCTTCATCATCCCTAATTAATCCTTCATTGACCCTCACTATCCCTCATCATTCCTAATCACTCCCTCCTCATCCTTCATCATCCATAAGAAATTAGGGTCACTTAGCATCTGATAGATTTGGTCTCACAAGTACATGCCTTACGATGTGGAAAATAGTTTTTTAAAATCCAATTTGGTCAGTATTTAGACATTTTGAGGGTTTAGGTATTAAACTTAGGGATTTCAGTACATAACATTTTTAATTAATCTCCATTTTTGGTAAAAATATAGTCATTTTTAGGTTTTTGTGCCTTCTAAATTGATTCTTACCATTTATAAGAGTCTTAGGTTTGTCAAAATTAAAGTTTGAAAACTAATCACTTTAAAATTGATCCGAAGTGGTTTGATTGGGGTAGTTTAGGTCATACTAATGATTTTCACACACAAAATAACTACTTTGTGTTAATTTCACTTATTCATCATCCCTCCTTCATCTTTGATCACTTCTTACTCATCCTTAATTAACCCTAATCACTCTCTAATCATTATTCATTGTCCCTAATCACTCCATTGACCCTCACTATCACTAATAATATCTAATCACTCCCTTATCATTAATAATCACTCTTTCATTAACCCTCATTATCCCTCATCATCCCTAATCACTCCCTCCCCATACTTCATCATCCCTAATCACTCTTTCATCATCAATCATCATCCCTAATCTCTTCCTCATCCCTATTTAATCCTTCCTTATCCCTCTTCATCCCTAATAACTCTATTGATTATCACCAACCCTCATCATCCCTAATCACTCCCTCCTCATCCCTCATAATCCCTAATCAATATTTATGCATCTATCATCATCACTAATAACTCCCTTATTGACCCTCACCATCCCTAATTGCTTCCTCATAAAATGATATAAGTATATACTCTAAATATATATTTGATTCTAATCATATATTTTTAATCCATTATAATAAAAATTAACTCTTTTTTAGGATTTGTGTTATCAATAACCATTTGTGATAGTTATTTTTATTACTGAATGAATTGGATAATCTTCTAAATTTATAGTTAATTAACATAAGTAATAATACAAATTAGAGTCTAAATTTTAGTTCATTGAATTATCTTTGTTATGAAATGACTAGATGAAACTTTATTCAGTTCCACCTTTGGTGGTTTGGTTCAAAATATAAAAATTAAACACAAATCTCTTATAGAATTTTCTAATTTTGAGAAGATTTCAATCAGATGCAAAGTTGTTTAGTGTTTATCAATCCTGTATGACTTGAATCTTGGTTAAGTTCACACATGAACTCCTTGTTCATGTGTAATGTGTCCCAAATATTTTATCTCTTACATGAAAAATGAACATTTATTCACGTTATCATAATTATATGTTTCTACAAAATGTGAAACACTATTTCAACATGGTGTAGATGTTCATCCCATGTTTTCTAAATATTAAGATGTCATCAAAGTATATTAAAATAATAACATAGGTAAAGGGATTGATGACATCATTCAACATATTGAAATGAATGAATTTATTACTTGAGTTAACATAAAAGGCATAATGGTAAATATACGGTTGACCACATGTAAAACATCACACACCTCTAATGGTGAGATGTCATAAAGGTTTGCATCTTTTAAAAGTTTGATTCTGTAAACCAAGTAACACTACTAGGTAATCCATTTCTCAAGGCCTACACTAGACCATACACTAACCTATGGTTATGGATGATGTATGAATTTAAAGTTCAATATTTGAAAATATGCTTTAAGATAAATTAAATTATTTTGACTTTCATTGGAAATGATGAAGTGTATTGGATCACCATTGATCTACATTTGTTAATGAAACAATATTTTTAATTCATATAATTTCTTATTGGGGGAAGTAGAGATATTTTTAGTACCGACCATATTATTGGGTTCATAATATATTATCTACTTACCTTTATATAATGCTAGATAACTTGTACCACCTTATTAAGATGTGAAATTAGAGAACTCATAGTGTGATATTCTTCATTGGATTAAATATTAAATTTATGAATTAAGTACCACTTTCCAATCTTGGACTACTTGTTCTAATAATTTAATTTTTTTTCCCACTCTCTGGTATGATCACTCAATCAATAGACATTCAAATAGAAGGCCTTTAATGTAATTATTCACATCATAAAATGTCCTCATATGGAAAGAAATTGATTGGTTTTAGGAAATCACATATCTTGGTGATTCTCATGTATTACTACCCATTTTTGGTGTTATGGTGGTTTTACTTGCTTCTCTTTTTCTAGAATATTTTTGATTATGAATTACATCAATTATAATAGGCTCATATTTTATCATAGGTGTTAAATATTTATGTTTGAAATTTGCCTCCAAATTATTTTGATCACTATTTCTTATATTTTATGCTAGCACTCAAATTTCCACTTGTAACTCCTAACATTGTTAAACCCTTAAAAAATGCCATCATCAAGGTATTATATAGAGTGATTAAGGATGAGCATAGATGAGGAAGAATTAAGTAGAGATGATGAGAGAGTCAATATGGATGATGAGGGATGGTGAGGGTCAATGAGGGAGATATTAAGGAGGATGAGGGAGTGATTATGGATGGTGATGATTAATGAGGGAGTGATTAGAGGTGATGAAGGATGAGGAATGAGTGATTAGAGATGATGAAGTATGATGAAGCAGTGATTAGGAATGATGAGGGATGGTGAGGGTCAATTAGGGAGTGATTAGGGATGATGATCCTAAGAACTTATAAAATATTAGGAATGGTAAGGGTAAATAAGGGAGTTATTAGGGATGATGAGAGATGAGGAGGGAGTGATTAAGGATGATGAAGTAGTGATTAAGGATAGTGAGAGCCAATAAGAGAGTGATTAGGGATGATGAATAAGTGATTAAAGATGATAATGGCTATTGAGAGTTAATGAGTGAGTGATGAGGGATGAAAAGTGAGTGAATAGTAATGATGAGGGATAGTGAAGGTTAATGAGGGAGTAATTAGGGATGATGAGGGAGTGATTAGAGATGACTAGGGATAGTGAGGTTCAATGAGGGAGTGATTAGGGATAATGAATAATGATGAGAGAGTGATAAGGGGTGATGAGGCATGAGTAGGAAGTGATTACAAATGAGGGAGGGATGATGAACAAGTGAAATTAACACAAATTCATCATTTGATATGTGTAAGTCATCAATGTGATCTATGTTACCCCAATCAAACCACTTTAAATCAATTTCAAAATGAGTGGTTTAAAAACTTCAATTTTGACAAACCTAAGACTCTTAGAAATGACAAGAATCAATTTGAAAGGAATAAAAAACTAAAAAATTACTATATGTTTACCAAAAATGGACATCAATTAAAAAAATTATCTCTAGAAATCCCTAGGTTTAATACTTAGACGTTGAAAATGCCTAAGTACTCACCTAATTGGATTTTGAAAAACTATTTTCCATATCATAAGGCATGTATCTATGAGACCCAATCTATAAAATCTTGAGTGACCCTAATTTCTTATATTTATTAAACTAAATTTAAAGTATAAGTTGACACTTATATTGGCAACTTTGGCTAGAAGCTTATAAATTTAAATTTATAGTGTAAGTATAAGGTTACATTTATTTTATAATTTTAAATTTATATTGGAAAATTTGGATAGAAGATTGTAAGTTTAAATTTATAGTGTACATATAATGTTACATTTATTTTCTTATAATTAATATTTAGAGTAGTAAATATAAGCTTCTAACCAAAGTTGCCTTCATGTGTAACTCCCATATACTATTATGTGTATAATAATAGGAATGTGATCATGATATCAATAACATGATATATTTTCCTATTAAATAACATTTGATCCATTTATTTAAATGTGAAAAATAATAGTAACATGTCATGTTATATATTTACATTATTTCATTATGCAATTACATTATGGCTCGATAATTACCGAGCCATAATTTAATTAACGTGATCACGTTAATTAAGTAATATGATCATGTTATTTATTAACATGATCACATTATGTAAAATATCCTCAAAATTATCCCCCAACTCTGTAAACTTACCCTTTATATATTGAGGTCTAGATATATCTACCTATAATAGTGGAGGAAGTGTAATAAGATGACATTCAAGGAGATTTTGTAGTATCACATGATGAGATAAAGCTCATTCTTAATTATTTTATTTGTAATTTTGGTTATCATAGTCTTGTATATTATAAAATACTCACTAATTATATCATTTATACCATATTTTATATTTTTAATTTATGCATAAGATCATTTTTTGCCAATATTCATAGAAAAATGTACCAAAAAATTATTTACCAAAGGATTGAAATTTGTAACTGATTGGAGAGTGAGATCATAGAACCATATAAAATAATAATATTTGAGACTTCATGAAAATATCTTGGTTAGGAAATATCTTGGTTAATAATTTTTACTTGTCTTTATAATATAAATAAGTTTCTTGGAAAGCATGCAAATATTATTCAGGATCACCTTTGCCTTCATAAAGAGGAAGCTTAGGAGCCAAAAATCCAATTAGAAGAGGATAATATACAATTTGGTAAGACAAAGGGTTATGAAATAAAGTTAAATATTCTAAGTAAAGGATATCACAAGAAATGGATTACTTAATTTTAGCTAGTTTGGCTTGTAAGATAAGAAAGGCTTGCTTAAGAGAAGCATTGATTGTAGTAATAGGAGGGATGTAGGTAGCATGAACATGCATAGGATTGGATAACTTAGGGAGTAGGAGATGTTCCTATGTAAAGAGATAAAGGGGTAAAAGTGACTAAGGGCTTATAAAAAAGGATATATTTAATAGTATAAGTAACAAAATTGAGATTACTAATAGAAGATGCCTTCTTAAGTTCCTCTTGAGAAACATATAGGAATGAATCAATATTTTACAAATATACATGAGTATAATCCCAAATATTAACATTATTAGTTAGGGTATCATATTAAAAAACAAGGGACATTATGCTCCCTTCAAGAGGATGAGGAGTGCACACTAAGATATACTATGTAGATAAATGCATAACATATGATTTCTCTTGTTCCCATATTGTTGAAGATTTAACAAAAAATATATGAGAAAGATGATGAAAATATAAGGAAGAATAATATTTTGGATCAAGATAAAGAGGTAAATCATTAGAGATATATTCTTTAATTAATTTATATTTTACCATGAAAAGACACAATGAAAAACATGTTGAAAATAACTATAAGATGTTACAAGGAACTTAATATTGCTATGTGATACATAGGATAAACATGTATATGTTAATCCAATGATTAATAAAAAAATGAAACAAATAAATATAATATCTATGAAGATAGTAAAATAAAAAATCAAGGAAAAAATGTGATATAGGCAAGGGTTTGAATGATTTTTAAACTTCCAAATATACCTAATTTTTAATTGATTAAAGTAATCATAATGTTTTAGAGAAATAAATACAAAGGTATAACCATGCATGTATCCACTAACCCTAGTTTAAAGGGTAATTTGAGAATACATTCCCTAGGTGATACACTCCTCTCAGGTGCACCATAAATTAGATAGATAAAAAAGGATTCTTATTTGTGTAAATAAGGGGATCCTAAGTGTTTTTAATATACTGTAAGGTATGGGGAAACTACAGTCTGTGTTTAGTTTTGTACTATGGCTATGAGTATTGGAGTAAAAAACCCTCATGTCATGATGTCTATAAAAATAACACTATATATCCCTTCATGATAAACACTAAGTAGTTTGAAAAATGTCAGAACATAGTTTATAAAATAAAAGAAAAAAAATGAAATATTTTTTAATAGAAAACATAAAAATTCAACCCAAAGTCAAAAAAAAGAGCCTCTTTGTCTGTATCTATCTAAGGTGACAAGACAAAAAAATTTAGTGTCAGGCCACTCCAAAGTCAAAAAATATGAATCATTATGTTATGGATAGTATCTAAGGTTGAGGACTATATTATTTTAGTGTTAGGAAATTACATAATTAAAACTAGACTCTAAGTGAAAAATAAACAAGCAACAAGTAATGTTATAACTACGAGTTCACTAAAATGTTTGCACTAAAATTAATTATGAATAACAATTAAATATAAATGAAAATTTAAACTATTTAAATTTGATTTAGGATGATATATAAGACAAAATACAATAAAATTTATATATCTACAATATTTTTAATTTAAAAAAATTGAAACTAGAGTTATAGTTACTTAATTATCCTTTTAACTGATTAATAATATACTATATTAACTCTCTATGGATTGTGACTATATAAAAATACATCAAAACATAGATGTGTTGGAAAATAGTGGCTCATTGTCCGCTAGCATAATTTTGTAGGAGGTAGATAGGAGTACATTGTATTATTATTTGTGTATTGTGACTTTGTCCTATCAGACTGTACATTGGGTCTAGAAATTTTCATTTGTTCACTTACATTTATATGCAATATGTTTCTTTGTAGAGCCTAATTTTATTCATGGAATATATAAAAGATTATAACCCTAATATTATACAATCACACAAAAGGAGATCAAATACAAAAGGGTAAAAATGTGGGAAGTTGGAATAGCTGAGCTATCCTTAGAAAACCCTCTATGGAATGAGTACTACCTAGGCATCCCAAAGGACCTCATGCCGATGTAGTTACCCATTTAGTGTAGATTAAATGAATTTAACTATAAAATTTTATTAAAATTATTGACAAGGGATGACCTCAACCTAAAATAAACAATTTTAGACCTGGAAAAGTAATATAAAATTGCATTAGAATTGTAATAGGGAATTTTACTCATAAAATAGATGTTTTTAAAATCATAAATATAAGGGTTGTGTAAGAGAGTGTTAGGTTCTTTTAAGTGTGACCCTTATGTGATTTTATAGATATATATTTTGAAAATTTATGATAACTGACCTATTAATATAAATGGTAAATTTTTTAGGAAGCATGTCATTTAAGAAATATAGTCATTAGAGTGTGTGTAATGCACTCATATCTTCCTAGCAAAAATATATCCTAAAAAGATATAGGATTATGAAAAAAGAGTGATAGTAAATTATCTATTGAATAGGGATGAATATGGATAAAATAGGGAATTCTAGAATATGTCCTTATTAATTTAAATAATTTTAAGTAATTCTTAGAGATTGCAAGTGTTGTACCCAACCTCTCCCTTTTCTTATTGAAGAAATGAGGACCCACTTTTTTCAAATTTTGCCCTTATTTTTGGAGCTTTATTCTATTTTATCTGTACAAATTCCATTTTTGAGTTGCTCCTTAGTCTTTAAACTAAGCATGGTATTATACATTTTATGGAATAACCCCTATTAATGCCTTTTTTAGGAGTTTTTTTAAAACCATTCAGGTTTTTTAGGACTTAGTTTATTTGGAGAAACTTATTCAAGATTTTTATTCAAGAATTTTATTTAGACATTTTAGTTGACAAATTTTTCACTTTGGTTTTTTTGTATCAGATTTTGTGTTCCAAAAACTTATTTGGGATTTTTGTTCAAGAATTTTACATTAGACATTTTATCCAACTAATTTTTCTCTTGGGTTTTTCTGTATTGAACTTTGTGTTCCAAAAACTTAATCAACATTTGTTCATCAGGGCTTTTGTTCAGCACTTATTCATTAGGACTTTTTGTTTGGAGTTTTCATAGTGGAAATTTTGTCTAAACATTTATTTTGAATGAATTATTCATCAAAAATTTAGTCTTTGGATTTTTTATTCAGAACTTTTGTTCTAAATAGATTTGGTATTCAAGTTTTTTGTATCAGATAAATTGTCTGAAGTAGTCATCATTGACCTTTATGATTTAGATATTTTTGCTCTTCAACATTTTTGTATCAATAATTTTGTTAGATGGATTTTGGTCTTTAGGATTTTAGTTTGGGATTTATGTTTGGAAGATTTATTCATATCTTTTGTAAAGCTCAGTCCTAACATAAAACTTGATTCTTGACTCTCGAATGATGAAAGCTCGCTACACTTAGAAAATAAAGCAAAATAATTTTACTAATGCTACCCAAAAACCAAAACCAATGAGATTTAAACTATGAAAAAAATACAAAATGAGTGAACATTGGGCATTTATAAAACAAATTAGAATTCAATGCTAAAGGATATATACTTGACGTGCAACCATGTAAGTCTTCATTACTTACAAATAAACTAAAATTTAGATTTCAATACCATCCTCCATGAGAAAATCCCTAGCTACTTATGAGATTATTGTAAATAAACCAATGACTGGCAGAAAGGAGAATTGTTCACACAACATGTAAGAAAACCATAATAACTACACATAATTATAATGGCATCCTCATCTAAGGCATTCAGGGGAGAACTACTACCATCACCATTTTCTATTAAGGACTCAATAGAATTCATAGACCCTATCTTTGATGCTACCATTTCCAAAAAAAGGTATGCTAAATTTGACATATTTTCACTAGATGTAAATATATCTCCCATGAAATGACTATTCATCAAACTTACTATCACTTACAAGACAATGACTGCATTCGACTATAGATAAACTCAAGGTGATGCCTTGCATCAACCTCCTCTAAGACTTATTATTCATAGGTAAAGTTACATAAGATATTTTCTACACCATATAGATAACCAAATGATCATGGCATCCATCTCTAGAGTATATTTTTAGAGGTATTTGGCATTACCAACATTAGATGCTTATTTTTTCAAACATAGATTGGTTTCATGGAATCTGGACAATTCAATGGAAAAAGTGTTGACTTCATGGCTTCTCCCTAAGTAAACCATGAAATATAAAGGTAAGAATACCACCCCTATCAAAAAAATTAGGATCAAAGTGTGGATTGGGATAACATTGCTTAATAGGCTCTACAACATTCCCAATATTCATTTCTTCAATTTGGAATAGGTACCATTGTTACATACAATGATAACTGGTGATGTAGTATTTGATTTAGGTGAAATTATAAGATACCAATTGAGATAATAAGTCATTCATAAGGACAAGCAACCTGTATAGAGGATTAAAAATCAATTTAGTCAAGCATTGGTCCATAAATAATGAAAAATGCATAAAGAACTAACTAACTAAGCCTATCTATTCCTATGGGAATTACAAAGGATAGCAAGAAATAAATGAAAGAAAGTAAACATCATATTACCTTTAAAAATGGATTCACCATACCCATGTAGATAAAAATCATGTTCTCCCTTGATCAAGCATCCTTACCTTTGCCAAAAAAGGTGGTAAACTCCTCCAATGTCTCAAGAACACTCTATAAAACCTACGCTCATGGTTCCAAATCACTAAACTAGCATATCAATGAAGATTGTAACTAATTTTAATGGTCTATTGAAAAGGATTATGGAGAGAATTTTGTATAATAAATTTTCATAAATAAAGATTAAAATTCATGTCTATGGCCTCTCTATTTATAGATTTTTGAGATTGGTTAGGATCAAACATGACCGTCCATCTCAAGATTGAGATGTGTGGCCATGGATAACCCTAATTTTTGGAATTAAAATCATAAATATCCTCAAGATAAATAAGCATTAAAGAGGCATGGGAGACATTAAATAGGCACGGGTGACTCATAATCTTGATATTTTATGCACTTATGGCTTGGTGGGTGCCACCCCATAGATGATGTCACTAGGTGATGTAAATTTTCAAAATCAATTTCCAATAATGAGATATTCAAAAATATCTATGGAATTATTAATTAAGATCTTAAATTAGATTAATTATCTTAAGTTTAATCAAGTTTAGTGCAATTCTTTGGAAATTGGTGCACAATTAATCAAAATGGTCAGAAAGTCATATTACTAGATCATAATTTAACTAGAGAAGAATTGGAAGGCAATGTTAGATTCGTTGGAGCTATATTCACATTTAGGATGTTTCCAACACCAAATAAAAAAGGTACATAATGTGTACCAATGAATTAGAAGAAAAGAGTGATCAAAAGCACTAAATGGCAAAATTATCATTTTAACTCAAAATAATTTGATCAAAGTTAGTGAATAAAACACATTACCTTATTTAGGGATACTTTGACCTAAATTAGCACTTATAAATGACAAGTTTGAACCATTTATCACATTTTATGGATTTTGACCTAAAATGTGCATTTGAGTGTAATTTTAGTAAGTGTAGACACCAAATTCATGTCTACTCCTTGGTTGTCCTCCCCCCTTGGTCCCTTTCTAACTTCTAACCATCCCTAACCCACCTATGTCTTATTAATTTAAAATAATTATCTATTTTGAACTAATAATTCCCTCTCTCTCTCTCTTTGACACCTCACCCCACCTTGGATACCTCTCCTTGGATCCCTTCATCACCCCATGCCAAGTCTTAATTACCTAGACCCCATTTCCTTTATCCCACTCATCCTCTCACGCTTATTTAATTCACCTTCGACCATTTTCCCATGACCAATTGACCCTGGCAGTTGGAAGAACAGGCAAAAGGCTATTTTTAGCCCTTTTTCTGTTATTCTATCTGTCGACGTCGGTTACAGTTGACTGACGTCAGTGATGTTGCCAACATCAGTTGCCTTCAAAACTATGTTTTGCATCTAGAATGTGGATCTTCCAACTCTTTTCTGATATCCTCTTCCCCCAAATGCAAAAAATCCTCTTGCACCTGGACTTCAACATCTCTCTCTCTCTCTCCCAGACACACATCAGACATCACAGGCTACAGGTATTCTGTATCAATCACTCTACCATTGTAGGGAGTCTTCTACATCAGCAACAAGTCTCTTACACCTCTGGGGTTCCTCCAGGTAGAGCTAAGTATCCCTCTTCTATTTTATTTCAATTATTTAGACTATATCAGTAATCAGTTTTTTGTTTATTGCTTCTAAACAATATTATCATCCAAACCCAACTTCTAGCAAGACTAGGCCTGACTCTCTTACCAAAAAGGTTGACAGGCCTTTCTCATACCCTTACCCCTTTTTTGACAACATATCCCCTATCTTTGTCCCTCCTAAAGACCCTGTCTACTATCATACCACACTACACAAACCCAGACTCCTTCTAGACCCATCTGTCAACCAGAAACTCGTCTAGACCCTATCTAAGATCATTACCCCAACCGACGCTGGCCACCAGGCCCATTACCCCTACCAATATCGGTAGACTAACTGACATCAGTGCCCTTTGACTAACCGACACTGGTAGACTAACTGACATTGGTGACTGTGGCAGACTGATAGCAGATAATAGGTACACATTATCTGATTTCCTCTTTGCTTGTCATTTGTCATTTCTTTATTTTTGACACTTTTATTTATTAACAGTGGACTATCATCCCACAAGGAAGTATTTGCACTTCTGAGACTGAGGTTTTACTTGGTAGTCCACCTTACATCCATCTAACAATTTTCTTGTTCAAGTCTCTTTCTTTTGTAGGTGTCATCCTTCGCAACCAAAGAGGAGTTCCCTACAACGTCTGGATAACGGTGCACAGACCTCATCTAGGTAACTTCTAACCCTAGACCATTTCCTTTAGTTTCTTATTCCTTTTGAATGTGAAAGCGAAAATAGTTAGAAACATTTTGGCACGCTTGGTGGGACCCTAGAAGTCTTTCTTGGGTCCATAATTTTTCTTCTCAAGATAAACTTTTCATATTGGTGCATTAGGTCTCTCCTTACATCTCTTTCTTCTATCTCTTTCCAAAACACACTATCAGCAAAGTTAAAAAGAATCCTTCTTTTTCTTTCTTTCCTGCATCTTAGACTAGTCAAATTCATACTCTTTAACCTTTTCTCACTTGTCTACATACGAACACACATTTCAACTTGGGCTTAAAATCTATTGCATCTCATTTCTGATTGAATGCATATTTAGTCCACACATCTAGTAATTAAAACCGCATCATGAATTAATCGTAACACACTTATGTTACACATCCAAACCACTTGCACAAACTCAAACATCTAAACTTACCATAGACAAGGTCTGACTAGGATTTCATCACTTAGCGGATACCTTACCCATCCCGACAATCCCAATTGGACTTCACTACCAAGGGGAAAGCCCACTCTATTCTCTGGCAGAGGATAATCTCTAGGGGAAGTATATACTGGCTAAGCGAGACCAGCTTATCACTGGGGTCATGAAGTGAGGGGAGCTTGCTCCTTAGCACTAGGCCATGTACGAAACCTAACACAAACTCTTGAGCACCGAAACTAACCTGAAACCAACTTTAGACTACCTCTTCTAAGACCCATCCTAAAAAGCAACTTCCCAAACACACTCTAAGGCATAAGCCAACATGATTCTAAAAGTTTATTCTTAGGATTTAACATTTAGGGTCTGTTTGTCTTCATCTTCTTTTCTATCTTTCTCTATTTTTTTTGAGCTAGTGAGGACGTTTTGTTCTTTTTTCCAAAAACTTTCAAATTTTTTGAGTTTTTGGAAAACACAATAACCGACATCAGTTTTACCACCCACATCAGTAACATTTCTTCGCTGGCATCGGTTATCTGATTGACATTGGCAATCTATTTCACCGACATCAGTTTTTCAACTGACGTCGGTCACTGTCCAAATTTTTCTTCTCAAAAACAACAAGCTTAAAACCCAGCTTTCTTACTATCCAACACCCAGTCTGAGTTTCTAAAACTGAAAAAACACAGTTTCTGGAACTTGACCCTTTTTTCCTTGAATGGTTTTGACACGTAGTCAAACCAAGGCTCTTGTTGACCATGCAAGGCAACAACTGCTTCTGCCTTCACCTTCCATAACTAATCCTCTAATGGAGTATCATTCAGAGACCGAACATACTCCTACTTGACCAACCCCCTTAACTAAGCCATCGACACCATCCACTACCTCTCGAACATCTTCACCTAAATTGGGATCTTCACAAAAGACTATGGTCCCTCCACCGCCTTTAACCCCATTATTCAAAATCAACACAGTCAACTTGACCACCACCCCACCAACCCAAAAGGATAAAGGGAAAAGACATGTTTCTATCCCTAGGACATCCCCATTTACCAAGCCTTCACCAAAACCAAAACCCAAGATTACTATCTTGGGCACATCTCAACCAGCATCCTCAAAGACAATCCCTGACTCCAATGGTGAAACAACCTCACCACATAACCCCTATGAAGATGTCTTTCTATAATCTCATACAAAACTTTCCACAACATCATCAAACTTTGATCCAAGACTTACAATCAATGGAGGTCCAGCCTGATGACCCCCAACATTTAGCCACTTTAATCAAATCATTACCAACCATTTCCTTTGTCACCATCTGTGGTTTTGAGATTCCTACCTCCAACCTGCCAGATCAAGATCTCACCCTCTCAAACTAAATCTATCAAACATTCTCCCTAGTAACTAGGGAGATTTGACCTTACCCTGACTATCGTAACCTCGACCAAACATCAAACATCAAACAACTAATTATCAACCAACATCAACTGACCTCGACTAAACCTTGACCAAACATCAACCAACCTTTTAATCCTGTCCTCGACCAAACCTCAACCAAACCTTGACCAAACATAAACCAACCTTTTAATCATGACCCCAACCAAGCCTCAACCATGTCCTCAACCAAGCCTCGACCAAGCCTCAACCAAGTCTCAACCAAGCATCGACCAAACATCAACCAACCAAATATGCCAACAACATATAAACCAACTTCATGTCTAAACATCAACCAACTTCTTAATCATCATCAACATGTGACCAATTTGGAAAGAAGCAAATGAGGCAAGTTTGCTCCTAATTGGCTTGAACCTTACATCATCACGCACAGGTATGGATTAGGGACTTATCATTTATCTTTTCTTGAAGGCTAACCAAAACCTGAGCCTCTGAATGCCTTACATCTGTGACCATTCTACTGT
This sequence comes from Torreya grandis, assembly GCA_037957365.1. Taxonomy (NCBI): domain Eukaryota; kingdom Viridiplantae; phylum Streptophyta; class Pinopsida; order Cupressales; family Taxaceae; genus Torreya; species Torreya grandis. The sequence continues at coordinate 2,082,102 of JARHVA010003152.1, read as the reverse complement.
TAGTCGAGTATTTGTTCACTTGACATTTAATTTGAGCTCATCCCTTGAGCAATCCCGATCCTCGTAATCCTCATTCCCTTCAACCCTATTCCCCTAAAACAAACCCTATGTAACCCTTTTATAAAGTATGGATGCTTTGTCTTAATAAAAGGGAGCCCTTAGACTTCTATTGTCTTGTCCATGACACAATTCTATCAAAAATAAATTTGGATGTCAAAATATCAAAAGGTCACAAACTCTAAAGGCAGACTGCTCCCTCAAAAGATAGCTATATCATCAGTGCTGTAGCTAATAGACTACTCCCTCGAAGGACAACTATTCAAATCCCTTATATATATAAAGCAAAAGTATAGACCACTCCCTCAAAGGATGGCTATGACTAAAATCTTGCTACACACATCACTCTCTTAAAATCTTCCTGCATCGATCAGCTTCACAAATGACCAAAAAGCTAGACTTCCCGCATTGATCAGTCTGCTCTCTCAAAAAAAAAGGGGGGCTCATGGACTTGGCTTGTAGTCATCTCAGGGTCTCCTATAAAAAGGGGCAAAGTTATCCCTACTAAAAAGGGTTATCCTATCCTACCATATCATATCACCTGCTCAAGGGATTTCGAGCTCATTTTAATGTCAAAATGATTCGATTACTTCTCTAACACAACCAATGGTCAACGACATGATGCATGAATGGGGCTTTTGAATCTAAAAACCCCCTATCGATGCTATCATTATGGTTCTTGTCAATGAAAGAGCACAATGCCTTTCACTTCCTTCACTTTGGTCGCATTCAACCAAATCATTTGCCAACCAAACCAAACCATCCCAAAACATTTTTAGACCACCAACATGACATAGTCCATTTCACATAGTTTCTATGGAAACCAATACACATGGAAACTATCAACCAGACACAATTTATGTTAAGCATAAACCATTACTTGCTGAAACATAAACATAATCAATTCATTTTTAGCATACATCCATCACTAATATGGAAAATTGCTAGGGATGAAAGACCACTTAGCCAATGTTATAGAATATACCATCACACAATATGGAAAAAGCTGTAACATCATCTTACCCTCATCTTTTAATCATGTATAAACCAATCATCAATGACTTTGACTCCTCACTTGAACTACATTGGTTTGAGGCCCTTCCAACAGGGGCTATGTAGGCAGCACTCAGATGACATGACGTCTTCTGGGGTTAGCTTGACCACCTCTATTTGTTCATCTACTCAATGGACAAACCCTTTTTACTCTCAACCATGACTTAATCTAGCCTAAACCAACTATCAACCATTTTGCCTCTTAGCCTAAACTACATTGGTCTGAGGCCATAAGATCAGGGCTATGTAGGCAACACTCAGTTGACACGATGTCCTTTGAGGTTAGCTCGACCACCCTCATTTGTTCATCTACCTAATGGACAAACCATATCCTCCTTTGACCATGACTTGACCTCGACCAAATCAATCCATAACTTTGACCCTCTTCCTCCCTTTTTGGGAGAACTACATTGGCCTGAGGCCCTTCACACAGGGGCTATGTAGGTAGTACTTAGTCGACATGATGTCTTCTGGGGTTAGCTCAACCACATCCATTTTTTCCTCTACCTGATGAATAAACTATCTTACTTTTGACCATGACTTGACCTCATCCAACCCATCCATAACCAACCCTCTTCCTCCCTTTTTTGGAAAACTACATCGGCCTGAGGCCCTAACGACAAGGGCTATGTAGGCAACACTCAGATGACATGACATCTTTTGAGGTTAGCTCAGCGACATCCATTTGTTCATCTATCTAATGGATAAACCATATTCTCTTTGACTATGACTTAATCTCATCTAACCCATCCATAACTGACCCTCTTCCTTCCTTTTAGGGATAACTACATCAGCCTAAGGCCCTAACAATCGGGGCTATGTAGGCAACACTTAGTTAACATGGGGTCTTCTGAGGTTAGCTTGGCCATTCCTTTATCACATGTCATTCCTTCATCCATCCATTCATTCGACCAACTATCTATCTCATATCTCAGCCTCGCCTCGACCAATGACCATGGAGATCGCGACTATCTCCTCCGACCATGACCACTTCCAAGACAACGTTGCCTTGGTTGTTTTTGTATGTATGCTACCTCATGAATGGTTAGAAGAATTGTTTGCAACCCATATTTTGACCCTCACAAGTATAGGATCATGAGCAAGTTGATCCACACTACTTGTGACATTGTCGTGTTTCCAAGAGCACTTCCTGAGCCTGGGATACTTGGAACACAACGACCATTGGAGCTACAGCTTGGATCGAATAACCCAATCAGCTATGACTAAATTATGGGGCCCAATTATTTCCATTTTGGCACTCCTTGACCCTTGACCTATGACAATTTGAACTGACCATCTTGTGAAGTGGTATGCACGCAATCCCAACTTTTATAGCGTTCACACTCCACCTTCACCATATCCATCAATCTCTCTATCAAATCAACACCGGATCTCAGGTTCCCTTCCCTTGACTCCAACTTTGAGGGGGAATACCTCATCAAATAATCAAGGAAACCAACATTCCTATTTTTGTCTTGCAGTTCATTCGAACAACCAATAAGATAGAAACTACCTCATCCCATATCTGGGGTAATCAAATCCTCTTTTTGTCTTGCAGTTCATCAAGAACAACCAACAAGACAAAAATGGGCAAATGTAGACACTGAAATCGTGTCTACTCCTTGGTCGTCCTCCCCCCTTGGTCCCTTTCTAACTTCTAACCATCCCTAACCCACCTATGTCTTATTAATTTAAAATAATTATCTATTATGAATTAATAATTCCCTCTCTCTCTCTCTCTCTTTGACACCTCACCCCACCTTGGATACCTCTCCTTGGATCCCTTCATCATCCCATGCCAAGTCTTAATTACCTAGACCCCATTTCCTTTATCCCACTCATCCTCTCATGCTTATTTAATTCACCTTTGATTGTTTTCCCATGACCAATTGACCTTGGCAGTTGGAAGAACAGGCAAAAGGCTATTTTTAGCCCTTTTTTTGTTATTCTATCTACCAACGTTGGTTACAGTCGGCCAACATCAGTGATATTACCAGCATTGATTACCTTTAAAACTCTGTTTTACATCCAAAATGTGGATCTTCCAACTCTTTTCTCATATCCTCTGCCCCCGAATGCAAAAAATCCTCTTGCACTTAGACTTTGACCTCTCTCTCTCTCTCTTTCTCTCTCTCTCTCTCTCTCTCTCTCTCTCTCTCTCTCTCTCTCTCTCTCTCTCTCTCTCTCTCTCTCTCTCTCTTCTTTCCCAGACGCACATCAGGCATCACAAGCTATAGTTATTCTGCATCAGTCACTCTACCATTGCAAGGAGTCTTCTAGATCAGCAACAAGTCTCTTACACCTCTGGGGTTCCTCCATGTAGAGCTAAGTATCCCTCTTCTATTTTATTTCAATTATTTAGACTATATCAGTAATCAATTTTTTGTTTATTGCTTCTAAACAATATTATCATCCAAACCTAGCTTCCAACCAAACCAGGCCTAACACTCTTCCTGAAAAGGCTGAGAGGCCTTTCTCATACCCTTACCCTTTTTTTGACAACATATCCCCTGTCTTTGTCCCTCCTAAAGACCATGTCTACTATCTTACCACACTATACAAACCCAGACTCCTTCTAGACCCATCTATTGACCAGAAACCCGTCTAGACCCTGTCTAGGACCATTACCCTGACCGACGCTGGCCACCAAGCCCATTGCCCCTACCAACATCAGAAGACTAACCGATGTTGGCACCCTTTGACAAACTGATGCTGGTAGACTAATCGATGTCAGCGACTGTGGTAGACCGACAGTAGATATCAGGTACACATTATCTAATTTTCTCCTTGCTTGTCATTTGTCATTTCTTTATTTTTGACACTTTTATTTATTAACAGTGGACTATCATCCCACAAGGAAGTCTTTGCACTTCTGAGACTGAGGTTTTACTTGGCAGTCCACCTTACATCCATCTAACAATTTTCTTGTTCAAGTCTCTTTCTTTTGCAGGTGTCATCCTCCACAACCAAAGAGTTCCCTACAACGTCTGGATAACGGTGTGTAGACCTCATCCAGGTAACATCTAACCCTAGACCATTTCCTTTAGTTTCTTATTCCTTTTGAATGTGAAAGTGAAAATAGTTAGAAACATTCTTACACGCTCGGTGGGACCCTAGAAGTCTTTCTTGGGTCCATAATTTTTCTTCTAAAGATAAACTTTTCATATAGGTGCATTAGGTCTCTCCTTACATCTCTTTCTTCTATCTCTTTCCAAAAGATACTATCAGAAAAGTTAAAAATAATCCTTCTTTTTCTTTCTTTCTTGCATCTTAGACTAGTCAAAGTCATAATGTTCAACCTCTTCTCACTTGTCTGCATACGAACACACATTTCAACTTGGGCTTAAAATCTATTGCATCTCATTTCTAATTGAATGCATATTTAGTCCTTACATTTAGTAATTAAAACCGCATAATGAATTAATCGTAGCACACTTATGTTACACATCCAAACCACTTGCACAAACTCAAATATCTAAACTTACCTGAGACAAGGTCTGACTAGGATTTCATCACCTAGCAGATACCTTACCTGTCTCGGCAATCCCACTTAGACTTCACTACCAAGGGGAAAGCCCACTCTATTCTCTAGCAGAGGATAATCTCTAAGGGAAGTATATACTAGCTAGGTGAGACCAGCTTATCACTAGGCTCGTGAAGTGAGGAGAGCTTTCTCCTTAGCACTAGGCCATGTACGGAACCTAACACAGACTCTTGAGCACCGAAACTAACCTGAAACCAACTTTAGACTACCTCTTCTAGGACCCATCCTAAAAACCAACTTCCCAAACACACTCTAAGGCATAAGCCAACATGATTCTAAAAGTTTATTCTTAGGATTTAATGTTTAGGGGCTATTTGTCTTTATCTTCTTTTATGTCTTTCTCTGGTTTTTTTTGAGCTAGTGAAGACGTTTTCTTCTTTTTTTCCAAAAACTTTAAAATTTTTTGAGTTTCTAGAAAACACAGTAACTGACATAAATTTTACCACCGACATCAGCAACATTTCTTCACCAGCATCGGTTATCTAACTGACATTGGCAATCTATTTCACCGACATCAATTTTTCAACCGACGTCGATCACTGTCCAAATTTTTCTTCTAAAAAATAGCAAGCTTAAAACCCAACTTTCTTGCTGTCCAACACCCAGTCTGAGTTTTTGAAATTGAAAAAACATAGTTTTTAGAACCCGAGCCTTTTTGCCTTGAATGGTTTTGACACGTAGTCAAACCAAGGCTCTTGTTAACCACGCGAGGCAACAACCGCTTTTACCCTCGCTTTTCATAACTAGTCATCTAATGGAGAATCATTCAGAGACTAAACATACTCCTGCCTGACCAACCCCCTTAACTAAGCCATCGACACCATCCGCTGCCTCTAGAACATCTTCACCTAAATCGGGATCTCCACACAAGACTATGGTCCCTCCACCGCCTTTAACCACATTATTCAAAATAAACACAGTCAACTTGACAACCAGCCCACCAAACCAAAAGGATAAAGGGAAAAGACATGTTTCTATCCCTAAGACATCCCCATCTACCAAGCCTTCACCATAACCAAAACCCAAGATTACTGTCTTGGGCACATCTCGACCAACATCCTCAAAGACAATCCCTGACTCTGTGGTGAAACAACCTCACCACACGACCCCTGTGAAGATGTCTTTGTATGATCTCATACAAAACTCTTCACAACATCATCAAACTTTGATCCAAGCCTTATAATCGATGGATGTCCAGCCTAAAGACCCCCAACCTTTAGCCACTTTAATCAAATCATTACCAACCATTTCCTCTATCACCATTCGTGATTTTGAAATTCCTACCTCCAACCTGGCAAATCAAGATCTCACCCTCTCAAACTAAATATGTCAAACATTCTCCCTAGCAACTAGGGGAATTTGACCTTACCCTGACTATCATAACCTCGACCAAACATCAAACATCAAACAACCAAGTATCAACCAACATCAACTAACCTCGACCAAACCTCAACCAAACTTTGACCAAACATCAACCAACCTTTTAATCCTAACCTTGACCAAACCTCGACCAAACCTTGACCAAACATCAACCAACCTTTTAATCATAACCACAACCAAGCCTCAACCATGTCCTCAACCAAGCCTCGACCAAGCCTCAACCAAGTCTTGACCAAGCATCGACCAAGCATCGACCAGGCCTCGACCAAACATCAACCAGCCAAACATGCCAACAACATATCAACCAACTTCATGTCCAAACATCAACCAACTTCTTAATCATCATCAACATGTGACCAATTTGGAAAGAATCAAATGAGGCAAGTTTACTCCTAATTGGCTCAGACCTTACATCATCAAGCACAGGTATAGATCAGGGACTTATCATCTATCTTCTTTTGAAGGCCAACCAAAACATGAGCCTCAGAATGCCTTGCATCTGTGACCATTCTACTATTAGTCGAGTACTCGTTCACTTGACATTTAACTTGAGCTCATCCCTTGAGCAATCCCGGTCTTCTTAATCCTCATTCCCTTCAACCCTATTCCCCTAAAACAAACTCTATGTAACTCTTTTATAAAGTATGGATCTTGTCTTAATAAAAGGGAGCCCTTAAACTTCTATTGTCTTGTCCATGACTCAAAATTCTGTCAAAAATAAATTTGGATGTCAAAATATCAAAAGGTCACAAACTCTAAAGGCAGACTACTCCCTAGAAGGACAACTGTATCATCATTGATGTAGCTAATAGACTGCTCCTTCAAAGGACAACTATTCAAAGCCCTTATATATATATAAAGCAATAGTATAGACCACTCCCTCGAAGGATGGCTATGACTAAAATCTTGCTACACACAACACTCTCTTAGAAGCTTCCCGCATTGATTAGCTTCACAAATGACCACAAAGCTAGACTTCCCGCATTGATCAGTCTGCTCTCAAAAAAAAAGGGAGGGGGGTCATGGACTTGGCTTGTAGTCATCTCAGGGTCTCCTATAAAAAGGGGCAAAGTTATCCCTACTAAAAAGGGTTATCCTATCCTACCATATCATATCACCTGCTCAAGGGATTTCGAGCTCATTTTAATGTCAAAATGATTCGATTACTTCTCTAACACAACCAGTGGTCAATGACGTGATGCATGAATGGAGCTTTTAAATCTAAAAACCCCCTATCCATGGTATCATTATGGTTCTTGTCAATGAAAGAGCACAATGCCTTTCACTTCCTTCACTTTGGTCGCATTCAACCAAATCATTTACCAACCAAACCAAACCATCCCAAAACATTTTTAGACCACCAACATGACATAGTCCATTTCACATAGTTTCTATGGAAACCAATACACATGGAAACTATCGACCAGACACAATTTATGTTAAGCATAAACCATTACTTGCTGAAACATAAACATACTCAATTCATTTTTAGCATACATCCGTCACTAATATGGAAAATTGCGAGGGATGAAAGACCACTTAGCCAATGTTACAGAATATACCATCACACAATATGGAAAAAGCTGTAACATCATCTTACCCTCATCATTTAATCATGTCTAAACCAATCATCAACAACTTTGACTCCTCGCCTGAACTACATTGCTCTGAGGCCCTTCCAACAGGGGCTATGTAGGTAGCACTTAGATGACATGATGTCTTATGGGGTTAGCTCAGCCACCTCTATTTGTTCATCTACTTGATGGATAAACCCCTTTTACTCTCAACCATGACTCAATCTAGCCTAAACTAACTATCAACCATTTTGCCTCTTAGCCTGAACTACATTGGTCTGAGGCCCTAAGACTGGGGCTATATAGGCAACACTCAATTAACACGACGTCCTCTAAGGTTAGCTCAACCACCCTCATTTGTTCATCTACCTGATGTATAAACCATATCCTCCTTTGACCATGACTTGACCTTGACCAAAGCAATCCATAACTTTGACCCTCTTCCTCCCTTTTTGGGAGAACTACATTGGCCTGAGGCCCTTCACACAGGGGCTATGTAGGCAACACTCAGTCGACATGACATCTTTTGGGGTTAGCTCGACCACATCTATTTTTTCATCTACCTGATGGACAAACTATCTTACTTTTGACCATGACTTGACCTCGTCCAACCCATCCATAACTGACCGTCTTCCTCCCTTTTTAGGAGAACTACATCGGCCTGAGGCCCTAACGACAAGGGTTATGTAGGTAGCACTTAGATGACATGATGTCTTTTGGGGATAGCTCAGCCACATCCATTTGTTCATCAATCTAATGGACAAACCATATTCCCTTTGACCATGACTTAACCTCCTCCAACCCATCCATAATTGACCCTCTTCCTCTGTTTTAGGGAGAACTACATCGGCCTGAGGCCCTAACGATAGGGGCTATGTAGGCAGAACTCAGTTGACATGGGTTCTTCTAAGGTTAGATCGACCATTCCTTTGTCACATGTCATTCTTTCATCTATCCATTCATTTAACCAACTATCTATCTCATATCTCAGCCTCACCTCGACCAACGACCATGCAGATCATGACTATCTCCTCTAACCATGACCACTTCTAAGACAACATTGCCTTGGTTGTTTTTGCATGTATGCTACCTCACAAATGGTTATCAAAGTTTTCCATAACCTGTATTTTAACCCTCACAAGTATAGGATCATGATCAAGTTGATCCACACTACTTGTGACATTGTCGTGTTTCTAAGAGCACTTCCTGAGCTTGGGATACTTGGAACACGATGACCATTGGAGCTACAACTTGGATCAAATAACCCAATTAGATACAACTAAATGCTGGGGCCTAGTTATTTTGATTTTGGCACTCCTCAACCCTTGACCTATGACAATTTAACCTGACCATCTCGTGAAGTGGTATGGACGCAATCCCAACTTTTGCAGCATTCACACTCCACCTTCACCATATCCATCAATCTCTCTATCAAATTGACACCTGATCTCAGCTTCCCTTCCCTCGACTCCCACTTTGAGGGGGAATACCTCATCCCATAATCAGGGCAACCAACATTCCTATTTTTGTCTTGCAGTTCATTCGAACAACCAATAGGACAAAAACTACCTCATTCCATATCTAGGGCAATCAACTCTTATTTTTGTCTTGTAGTTCATCAAGAACAACCAATAAGACAAAAAGGGGCAAATATAGACACCAAAATCATGTCTACTCCTTGGTTTTCCTCCCCGCTTGGTTCCTTTCTAACTTCTAACCATCCCTAACCCACCTATGTCTTATTAATTTAAAATAATTATCTATTTTGAATTAATAATTCCCTCTCTCTCTCTCTCTCTCTCTCTCTCTCTCTCTTTGACACCTCACCCCACCTTGGATACCTCTCCTTGGATCCCTTTATCACCCCATGCCAAGTCTTAATTACCTAGACCCCATTTCCTTTATCCCACTCATCCTCTCATGCTTATTTAATTCACCTTCGATTATTTTCCCATGACCAATTGACCCTGGCAGTTGGAAGAATGGGTAAAAAGCTATTTTTAGCCCTTTTTCTGTTATTCTATCTACCGACATCAGTTTCAGTCGGCTGACGTCGGTGATATTGCCAGCATCAGTTACCTTCAAAACTATGTTCTGCATCTGGAATGCAAATCTTCCAACTCTTTTCTAATATCCTCTTTTCCTGAATGCAAAAAATCCTCTTATGCCTAGACTTCGACCTCTCTCTCTCTCTCTCTCTCTCTCTCTCTCTCTCTCTCTCCCAGATGCACATCAGGCATCACAGGCTACGGGTATTCTACATCAGTCACTCTACCATTATAGGGAGTCTTCTACATCAGCAACAAGTCTCTTACACCTCTAGGGTTCCTTCAGGCAGAGCTAAGTATCCCTCTTCTATTTTATTTCAATTATTTAGACTATATTAGTAATCAGTTTTCTATTTATTGCTTCTAAACAATATCATCATCCAAACCCAACTTCCAACCAGACCAGGCCTGACTCTCTTCCTGGAAAGGCTGAGAGGCCTTTCTCATACCCTTACCCCTTTTCTGACAACATATCCCCTGTCTTTGTCCCTCCTAAAGACCCTGTCTACTATCTTACCACACTTCACAAACCTAGACTCCTTCTAGACCCGTTTGTTGACCAAAAACCCATCCAAACCCTATCCAAGACCATTACCCTGATCAACACCAGCCACCAAGCCCATTTCCCCTACCAACATTGGCAGACTAACCAACGTCGATGCCCTTTGACCAACTGATGTTGGCAGACTAACTGACATCGGTGACTGTGGTAGACTGACAACAGACAGCAGGTACACATTATCTGATTTTCTCTTTGCTTGTCATTTGTCATTTTTTTATTTCTGACACTTTTATTTATTAACATTGGATTGCCATCCCACAAGGAAGTCTTTACACTTCTGAAATTGAGATTTTGCTTGGCAGTCCACCTTACATCCATCTAACAATTTTCTTGTTCAAGTCTCTTTCTTTTGCAGGTGTCATCCTCCACAACCAAAGAGGAATTCCCTACAATGTCTAGATAATGGTGCCCAAACCTCATCTGGGTAACATCTAACCCTAGACCATTTCCTTTAGTTTCTTATTCCTTTTGAATGTGAAATTGAAAATAGTTAGAAACAATCTGGCATGCCTAGTGGGACCCTAGAAGTCTTTCTTAGGTCCATACTTTTTCTTCTAAAGAAAACCTTTTCATATAGGTGCATTAGGTCTCTCCTTACATCTCTTTCTTCTATCTCTTTCCAAAAGACACTATCAACAAAGTTAAAAAGAATCCTTCTTTTGCTTTCTTTCCTGCATCTTAGACTAGTCAAATTCATACTCTTCAACCTCTTCTCACTTGTCTGCATATGAACATACATTTCAACTTGGGCTTAAAATCTATTGCATCTCATTTCTAATTGAATGCCTATTTAGTCCACACATCTAGTATTTAAAATTGCATCATGAATTAATCGTAACACACTTATGTTACACATCTAAACCACTTGCACAAACTCAAACATCTAAACTTATCTGAGACAAGGTTCGACTAGGATTTCATCACCTAGCGGATACCTTACCTGTCTCGACAATCCCACTTGGACTTCACTACCATGGGGAAAGCCCACTCTATTCTCTAGCAGAGGATAATCTCTAGGGGAAGTATATACTAGCTAAGTGAGACCAGCTTATCACTGGGCTTGTGAAGTGAGGGGAGCTTTCTCCTTAGCACCAAGCCATGTACAGAACCTAACATAGACTCTTGAGCACCGAAACTAACCTGAAACCAACTTTAGACTACCTCTTCTAGGACCCATCCTAAAAACCAACTTCCCAAACACACTCTAAGGCATAAGCCAACATGATTCTAAAAGTTTATTCTTAGGATTTAACGTTTAGGGTCTGTTTGTCTTCATCTTCTTTTCTATTTTTCTTTGGTTTTTTTTGAGTTAGTGAGGATGTTTTCTTCTTTTTTTCCAAAAACTTTCAAATTTTCTGAGTTTTTGGAAAAAATAGTAACCGACATCGATTTTACCACTGACGTCAGCAACATTTCTTCACCAGCATTGGTTATCTGACCGACATCAGCAATCTGTTTCACTGACATCAGTTTTTCAACCGATGTCGGTCACTATCCAAATTTTTCTTCTAAAAAAAAACAAGCTTAAAACCCAGCTTTCTTGCTATCCAACACCTAGTCTGAGTTTTTGAAACTGAAAAAACACAGTTTCTAGAACTTGACCCTTTTTGCCTTGAATGGTTTTGACACGTAGTCAAACCAAGGCTCTTGTCGACCATGCGAGGGTAACAACTGCTTCTGCCTTCACCCTCCATAACTAGTCCTCTAATGGAGTATCATTCAGAGACCGAACATACTCCTGCTCGACCAACCCCCTTAACTAAGCCATCAACACCATCCACTACCTCTCAAATGTCTTCACCTAAATTGGGATCTCCACACAAGACTATGGTCCCTCCACCGCCTTTAACCCCATTATTCGAAATCAACACAGTCAACTTGACCACCAACCCACCAATCCAAAAGCATAAAGAGAAAAGACATGTTTCTATTCCTAGGACATCCCCATCTACCAAGCCTTCACCATAACCAAAACCCAAGATTACTTTCTTGGGCACATCTCGACCAGGATCCTCAAAGACAATCCCTGACTCCATGGTGAAACAGCATCACCACATGACCCCTGTGAAGATGTCTTTCTATGATCTCATACAAAACACTCCACAACATCATCAAACTTTGATCCAAGCCTTACAATCGATGGAGGTTCAGCCTGATGACCCCAAACCTTTAGCCAGTTTAATCAAATCATTACCAACCATTTCCTCTATCACCATCCATGATTTTGAGATTCTTGCCTCCAACCTGGCAGATCAGGATCTCGCCCTCTCAAACTAAATCTATCAAACATTCTCTCTAGCAATTGGGGGAATTTGACCTTACCCTAACTATCGTAACCTTGACCAAACATCAAACATCAAACAACTAAGTATCAACCAACACCAACTGACCTCAACCAAACCTCGATCAAATCTTGACCAAACATCAACCAACCTTTTAATCCTGACCTCAACCAAACCTCAACCAAACCTTGACGAAACATCAACCAACCTCTTAATCATGTCCCCAACCAAGCTTCAACCACATCCTCAACCAAGCCTCGACCAAGCCTCAACCAAGTCTCAACCAAGCATCGACCAAGCATCAACCAGGCCTCGACCAAACATCAACCAATCAAACATGCCAACAACATATCAAACAACTTCATGTCCAAACATCAACCAACTTATTAATCATCATCAACTTATGACTAATTTGGAAAGAATAAAATGAGGCAAGTTTGCTCCTAATTGGCTCGAACCTTACATCATCCTGCACAGGTATGGATCAGAGACTTATTGTCTATCTTCTCTTGAAGGCTGACTAGAACTTGAGCCTCTGAATGCCTTACATCTGTGACCATTCTACTGTTAGTCGAGTACTTGTTCACTTGACATTTAACTTGAGCTCATCCCTTGAGTAATCCTGGTCCTCTTAATCCTCATTCTCTTCAACCTTATTCCCCTAAAACAAACCCTATGTAACCCTTTTATAAAGTATGGATGCTTTGTCTTATTAAAAGGGAGCCCTTAAAATTATATAGTCTTGTCCATGACTCAAAATTCTATCAAAATTAAATTTGGATGTCAAAATATCAAAAGGTCACAAACTCTAAAGGCATACTGCTCCCTCGAAGGATAGTTGTATCATCATTGCTATAGCTAATAGACTGCTCCCTCGAAGGACAACTATTCAAAGCCCTTATATATATAAAGCAACAGTATAGACCACTCCCTCGAAGGATGGCTATGACTAAAATCTTGCTACACACAGCACTCTCTTAGAAGCTTCCCACATCGATCAGCTTCACAAATGACCACAAAGCTAGACTTCTGGCATTGATCAGTCTACTCTCTCAAAAAAAAAAGTCGGGGTCATGGACTTGGCTTGTAGTCATCTCAGGGTCTCCTATAAAAAGGGGAAAAATTATCCCTACTAAAAAGGGTTATCCTATCCTACCATATCATATCACCTGCTCAAGGGATTTGGAGCTCATTTTAATGTCAAAATGATTCGATTACTTCTCTAACACAACCAATGGTCAACAACGTGATGCATGAATGGGGCTTTTGAATCTAAAAACCCCCTATCCATGCTATCATTATGGTTCTTGTCAATGAAAAAGCACAATGCCTTTCACTTCCTTCACTTTGGTCACATTCAACCAAATCATTTTCCAACCAAACCAAACCATCCTAAAACATTTTCAGACCACCAACATGACATAGTCCATTTCACGTAGTTTCTATGGAAACCAATACACATGGAAACTATCGACCAGACACAATTTATGTTAAGCATAAACCATTACTTGCTAAAACATAAACATACTCAATTCATTTTTAGTATACATCTGTCACTAATATGGAAAATTGCTAGGGATGAAAGACCACTTAGCCAATGTTACAGAATACACCATCACAGAATATGGAAAAAGCTATAACATCATCTTACCCTCATCATTTAATCATGTCTAAACCAATCATCAACAACTTTGACTCCTCGCCTGAACTACATTGGTCTGAGGCCCTTCTAATAGGGGCTATGTAGGCATCACTCAGATGACATGACGTCTTCTGGGGTTAGCTCTGCCACCTCTGTTTGTTCATCTACTCAATGGACAAACCCCTTTTACTCTCAACCATGACTCAATCTAGCCTAAACCAACTATCAACCATTTTGCCTCTTAGCCTAAACTACATTGGTTTGAGGCCCTAAGATTGGGGCTATGTAGGCAGCACTTAGTTGACATGGTGTCCTCTGAGGTTAGCTCGACCACCCTCATTTGTTTGTCTACTTGATGGACAAACCATATCCTCCTTTGACCATGACTTGACCTCAACCAAAGCAATCCATAACTTTGACCCTCTTTCTCCCTTTTTGGGAGAACTACATTGGCTTGAGGCCCTTCACACAAGGGCTATGTAGGCAGCATTCAGTCGACATGACATCTTCTAGGGTTAGCTCAACCACATCTGTTTGTTTGTCTACTTGATGGACAAACTATCTTACTTTTGACCATGACTTGACCTCATCCAACCCGTCCATAACTGACCCTCTTCCTCCCTTTTTGGGAGAACTACATCGGCCTGAGGCCCTAATGAGAAGGGCTATATAGGTAGCACCCAGATGACATGATGTGTTCCCAGGGTCAGCTTGGCCACATCCATTTGTTTGTCTATTTGATGGACAATCCATATTCCCTTTGACCATGTCTTAACCTTATCCAACCCATCCATAACTGACCCTCTTCCTCCCTTTTAGGGAGAACTACATCAGCCTGAGGCCCTAACAACTGTGGTTATGTAGGCAACACTCATTTGACATGGGGTCTTCTGAGGTTAGCTCGGCCATTCCTTTGTCACATGTCATTCCTTCATCCATCCATTCATTCGACCAACTATTTATCTTATATCTCAGTCTCACCTTGACCAATGACCATGCAAATCGCAACTATCTCCTCTGACCATGACCACTTCCAAGAAAACATTGCCTTGGTTGTTTTTGCATGTATGCTACCTCACTAATGGTTAGCAGATTTGTCCATAACCTATATTTCAACCCTCACAAGTATAAGATCGTGAGGAAGTTGATCCACAGTACTTGTGACATTGTCGTGTTTCCAAGAGCACTTCTTGAGCCTGAGATACTTGGAACACAATGACCATTGGAGCTACAGCTTGGATGGAATAACCTAATCAGCTATGACTAAATGCTAGGGCCTGGTTATTTCAATTTTGGCACTCCTTGACCCTTGACCTATGACAATTTGACCTGACCATCTCATGAATTGGTATGCATGCAATCCCAACTTTTGCAGCGTTCACACTCCACCTTCACCATTTCCATCAATCTCTCTATCAAATCGACACCCAATGTCAGGTTCCCTTCTCTTGACTCCCACTTTGAGGGGGAATACCTCATCCCATAATCGGGGTAACCAACATTCCTATTTTTGTCTTGCATTTCATTTGAACAACCAATAGGACAAAAACTACCTCATCCCATATTTGGAGAAATCAACTCCTATTTTTGTCTTGCAGTTCATCAAGAACAACCAACAAGACAAAAAAGGGTAAATGTAGACACCAAAATCATGTCTACTCCTTGGTCATCCTCCCCCCTTGGTCCCTTTCTAACTTCTAACCATCCCTAACCCACCTGTCTTATTAATTTAAAATAATTATCTATTTTGAATTAATAATTCCCTCTCTCTCTCTCTCTTTGACACCTCACCCCACCTTGGATACCTCTCCTTAGATCCCTTCATCACCCCATGCCAAGTCTTAATTACGTAAACCCCATTTCCTTTATCCCACTCATCCTCTCATGCTTATTTAATTCACCTTCGACCATTTTCCCATGACCAATTGACCCTGGCAGTTGGAAGAACATGCAAAAGGCTATTTTTAGCCCTTTTTCTGTTATTCTATCTACCGATGTCGGTTACAGTCAGTTGATGTCAGTGATATTGCCAGCATCAGCTGCCTTCAAAACTATGTTCTACATTTAGAATGTGGATCTTCTAATTCTTTTCTGATATCCTCTTCCCCAGAATGCAAAAAATCCTCTTGCGCCTAGATTTTGACCTCTCTTTGTCTCTCTCTCCTAGACACACATCAGGCATCATAGGCAACAGGTATTCTGCATCAGTCACTCTACCATTGTAGGGAGTCTTTTACATTAGCAACAAGTCTCTTACACCTCTGAGGTTCCTCTAGGTAGAGCTATGTATCCCTCTTCTATTTTATTTCAATTATTTAGACTATATTAGTAATCAATTTTCTGTTTATTGCTTCTAAATAATATTATCATCCAGACCCAACTTCCAACCAGACCAAGCCCGACTCTCTTCTTGGAGAGACTGAGAGGCCTTTCTCATACCCTTACCCATTTTTTGACAACATATCCCCTATCTTTGTCCCTCCTAAAGACCATGTCTACTGTCTTACCACACTACACAAACCCAGACTCCTTCTAGACCTGTCTGTCAACTAGAAACCCATCCAGACCCTATCCAAGACCATTACCACGATCAACACTGGCCACCAAGACCATTGCCCCTACCAACGTCGATAGACTAACTGACATCAGTGCCCTTTAACCAACTGATGCCGACAGACTAACTGACATCGGTGATTGTGGTAGACTGACAACAGACAACAAGTACACATTATCTGATTTCCTCTTTGCTTATCATTTGTCATTTCTTTATTTTTGACACTTTTATCTATTAAAAGTGGACTGTCATCCCATAAGGAAGTCTTTGCACTTCTGGGACTGAGCTTTTGCTTGGTAGTCCACCTTACATCCATCTAACAATTTTCTTGTTCAAGTTTTTTTCTTTTGCAGGTGTCATCCTCCAAAACCAAAGAGGAGTTCCCTACAATGTCTGGATAATGGTGCATAGACCTCATTCGGGTAACATCTAACCCTAGACCATTTCCTTTAGTTTCTTATTCCTTTTGAATGTGAAAGCAAAAATAGTTAGAAATATTCTGGCACACCCGGTGGGACCTTAAAAGGATTTCTAGGGTCCATAATTTTTCTTCTAAAGATAAAATTTTCATATAGGTGCATTAGGTCTCTCCTTACATCTCTTTCTTCTATCTCTTTCCAAAACACACTATCAACAAAGTTAACAAGAATCCTTCTTTTTCTTTCTTTCCTGCATCTTAGACTAGTCAAAGTCATACTCTTCAACCTCTTCTGACTTGTCTGCATATGAACACACATTTCAACTTGGGCTTAAAATCTATTGCATCTCATTTTTGATTGAATGCATATTTAGTCCACACATCTAGTAATTAAAACTGCATCATGAATTAATCATAGCACACTTATGTTACACATCTAAACCACTTGCACAAACTCAAACATCTAAACTTACCTGAGACAAGGTCCGACTAGGATTTCATCACCTAGCAGATACCTTACCCATCCTGACAATCCCACTTGGACTTCACTACCAAGGGGAAAGCCCACTCTATTCTATGGTAGATGATAATCTCTAGGGGAAGTATATACTAGCTAAGCAAGACTAGCTTATCACTGGGCTCGTGAAGTGAGGGGAGCTTGCTCCTTAGCACCAGGCCATGTACGGAACCTAACACAGACTCTTGAGCACCGAAACTAACCTGAAACCAACTTTAGACTACCTCTTCTAGGACCCATCCTAAAAACCAACTTCCTAAACACAATCTAAGGCATAAGCCAACATGATTCTAAAAGTTTATTCTTAGGATTTAACGTTTAGGGTTTGTTTGTCTTCATCTTCTTTTCTGTCTTTCTCTAGTTTTTTTTGAGCTAGTGAAGATGTTTTCTTCTTTTTTTCCAAAAACTTTCAAATTTTTTGAGTTTCTAGAAAACACAGTAACCGACGTTAGTTTTACCACCGACGTCGACAACATTTCTTCATCGACATCGATTATCAGATCAACATCGGCAATCTATTTCATTGACATCAATTTTTCAACCGACATTAGTCATTATCCAAATTTTTCTTCTCAAAAATATCAAGCTTAAAACCCAACTTTCTTGCTATCCAACACCCAGTCTGAGTTTTTAAAACTAAAAAAACATAGTTTTTGAAACCTGACCCTTTTTTCCTTGAATGATTTTGACACGTAGTCAAACCAAAGCTCTTGTCGACCACGTGAGGTAACAACTGCTTCTGCCTTCACCTTCCATAACTAGTCCTGTAATGGAGTATCATTTGGAGACTGAACATACTCCTACCTGACCAACCCCCTTAACTAAGCCATCAACACCATCTACTCCTTCTCGAATGTCTTCACTTAAATTAGGATCTCCACATAAGACTATGGTCCCTCCACCACTTTTAACCCCATTATTAGAAATCAACACAGTCAACTTGACCACCAGCCCACCAACCCAAAAGGATAAAGGGAAAAGACATGTTTCTATCCCTAAGACATCCCCATCTACCAAGCCTTCACCATAACCAAAACCCATGATTACTATCTTGGGCACATCTCGACCAGCATCCTCAAAGACAATCCCTGACTTCGTGGTGAAACAACCTCACCACACGACCCCTATGAAGATGTCTTTGTATGATCTCATACAAAACTCTCCACAGCATCATCAAACTTTGATCCAAGCCTTATAATTGATGGAGGTCCAACCTGATGACCCCCAACCTTTAGCCAGTTTAATCAAATCATTACCAACCATTTCCTCTGTCACCATCCATGATTTTGAGATTCTTGCCTCCAACCTGGTAGATCAAGATCTCGCCCTCTCAAATTAAATCTGTCAAACATTCTCCTTAGTAAATGGGGGAATTTGACCTTACCCTGACTATCGTAACCTTGACCAAACATCAAACAACCAAGTATCAACCAACATCAATTGACCTCGACCAAACCTTGACCAAACATCAACCAACCTTTTAATCCTGACCTCGACCAAACCTTGACCAAACCTTGACCAAACATCAACCAACCTTTTAATCATGACCCCAACCAAGCCTCAACCATGTCCTCAACCAAGCCTCGACCAAGCCTCAACCAAGTCTCAACCAAGCATCGACCAAGCATCGACCAAGCCTCGACCAAACATCAACCGGCCAAACATGCCAACAACATATCAACCAACTTCATGTCCAAACATCAACCAACTTCTTAATCATCATCAACATGTGACCAATTTAGAAAGAAGCAAATGAGGCAAGTTTTCTCCTAATTGACTCAGACCTTACATCATCACGCACATGTATGGATCAGGGAATTATCATCTATCTTCTCTTGAAGGCTGACCAGAACTTGAGCCTCTGAATGCCTTGCATCTGTGACCATTCTACTGTTAATCAATTACTCATTCACTTGACATTTAAATTGAGCTCGTCCCTTGAGCAATCCCAGTCCTCTTAATCCTCATTCCCTTTAACCCTATTCCCCTAAAACAAACCCTATGTAACCCTTTTATAAAGTATGGATGCTTTGTCTTAATAAAATGGAGCCCTCAAACTTTTATAGTCTTGTCCATGACTCAAAATTCTGTCAAAAATAAATTTGGATGTCAAAATATCAAAAGGTCACAAACTCTAAAGGCAGACTGCTCCCTTGAAGGATAGTTGTATCATCATTGCTATAGCTAATAGACTGCTCCCTCGAAGGATAGCTATTCAAAGCCCTTATATATATAAAACAATAGTATAGACCACTCCCTCGAAGGATGGCTATGACTAAATTTTTTCTACATACGACACTCTCTTAGAAGCTTCCTGCATTGATCAGCTTCACAAATGACCACAAAGCTAGACTTTTTGCATTGATCAGTCTGCTCTCATAAAAAAAAGGGGGTCATGGACGTGGCTTGTAGTCATCTTAGGGTCTCCTATAAAAAGGGGCAAAGTTATCCCTACTAAAAAGGGTTATCTTATCCTACCATATCATATCACCTGCTCAAGGGATTTCAAGCTCATTTTAATGTCAAAATGATTCGATTACTTCTCTAACACAACCAATGGTCAACGACGTGATGCAATAATGGGGCTTTTGAATCTAAAAACCCCCTATCTATGCTATCATTATGGTTCTTGTCAATGAAAGAGTACAATGCCTTTCACTTCCTTCACTTTGATCACATTCAACCAAATCATTTGCCAACCAAACCAAACCATCCCAAAACATTTTCAGACCACCAACATGACATATTCCATTTCACATAGTTTCTATGGAAACCAATACACATGGAAACTACCAACCAGACACAATTTATGTTAAGCATAAACCATTACTTGCTGAAACATAAACATACTCAATTCATTTTTAGTATACATCCATCACTAATATGGAAAATTTCTAGGGATGAAAGACCACATATCCAATGTTATAGAATACACCATCACACAATATGGAAAAAAATTTAACATCATCTTACCCTCATCATTTAATCATGTCTAACCCAATCATCAACAACTTTGACTCCTCGCCTGAACTACATTAGTCTGAGGCCCTTCCAACAAGGGCTATGTAGGTAGCACTCAGATGACATGACGTCTTTTGGGGTTAGCTCAGCCACCTCTATTTGTTCATCTACTCGATGGACAAACCCCTTTTACTCTCAACCGTGACTCAATCTAGCCTAAACCAACTATCAACCATTTTGCCTCTTAGCCTAAACTACATTGGTCTGAGGCCCTAAGACCAGGGCTATGTAAGTAGCACTCAGTTGACATGATGTCCTCTGAGGTTAGCTCGACCACCCTCATTTGTTCATCTACCTGATGGACAAACCATATCCTCTTTTGACCATGACTTGACATCGACCAAAGGAATCCATAACTTGGACCCTCTTCCTCCCTTTTTGGGAGAACTACTATGGCCTGAGGCCCTTCACACAGGGGCTATATAAGCAGCACTCAGTTGACATGACGTCTTCTGGGGTTAGCTCAACCACATCCATTTTTTCATCTACTTAATGGACAAACTATCTTACTTTTGACCATGACTTGACCTCGTCTAACCCGCCCATAACTGACCCTCTTCCTCCTTTTTTGGGAGAGCTACATCGACCTGAGGCCCTAACAATAAGGGCTATGTAAGAAGCACTCAGATGACATGACATCTTTTGGGGTTAGCTCAGCCACATCTATTTGTTCATCTATTTGATGGACAAACCATATTCCCTTTGACCATGACTTAACCTCATCCAACCCATCCATAACTGACCCTCTTCCTCCCTTTTAGGGAGAACTACATCAGCTTAAGGCCCTAACGACTGGGGATATGTAGGTAGCACTTAGTTTACATGGGGTCTTCTGAGGTTAGCTTGGCCATTCCTTTGTCACATGTCATTCCTTCATCCGTCCATTCATTCGACCAACTATCTATCTCATATCTCAGCCTCGCCTCGACCAACGACCATGGAGATCACGACTATCTCCTCTGACCATGACCACTTCCAAGACAACATTTCCTTGGTTGTTTTTGCATGTATGCTTCCTCACAAATGGTTTGAAAATTTTTTTGCAACCCGTATTTCAACCCTCACAAGTATAGGATCACAAGTAAGTTGATCCACACTACTTGTGACATTGTCGTGTTTCCAAGAGCACTTCTTGAGCCTGAGATACTTGGAACATGATGACCATTGGAGCTACAGCTTGGATCGAATAACCCAATCAGCTATGACTAAATGCTGGGGCCTAATTATTTCAATTTTGGCACTCCTTGACCCATGACTTGCGACAATTTGACCTAACCATCTCGTGAAGTGGTATGCATGCAATCCCAACTTTTGCAGTGTTCACACTCCACCTTCACCATATCCATCAATCTCTCTATCAAATTGACACCCAATCTCAGGTTCCCTTCCCTTGACTCCCACTTTGAGGGGGAATACCTCATCCCATAATCAAGGCAACCAACATTGCTATTTTTGTCTTACAGTTCATTTGAACAACCAACAGGACAAAAACTACCTCATCCCATATCTGGGGCAATCAACTCTTATTTTTGTCTTAAAGTTCATCAAGAATAACCAACAAGACAAAAAGGGGCAAATGTAAACACTAAAATTGTGTCTACTCCTTGGTCGTCCTCCCCGCTTGGTCCCTTTCTAACTTCTAACCATCCCTAACCCACTTATGTCTTATTAATTTAAAATAATTATCTATTTTAAATTAATAATTCCCTCTCTCTCTCTCTTTGACACCTCACCCCACCTTGGATACCTCTCTTTGGATCCCTTCATCACCCCATGCTAAGTCTTAATTACCTAGACCCCATTTCCTTTATCCCACTCATCCTCTCATGCTTATTTAATTCACCTTCAACTGTTTTCCCATGACCAATTAACCCTAGCAGTTGGAAGAATGGGCAAAAAGCTATTTTTAGCCCTTTTTCTATTATTTTATCTACTGATGTCGATTACAGTTGGTTGATGTCAGTGATATTGCTGACATCGGTTGCCTTCAAAACTATGTTCTACATTCAGAATGTGGATCTTTCAACTCTTTTCTGATATCCTCTTCCCCTGAATGCAAAACATCCTCTTGCACCTAGAGTTCAACCTCTCTCTCTCTCTCTCTTAGATGCACATCAGGCATCACAGGCTACAGGTATTCTGCATCAGTCACTTTACCATTGCAGGGAGTCTTCTACATCAACAAGTCTCTTACACCTCTGGGGTTCCTCCAGGTAGAGCTAAGTATCCCTCTTCTATTTTATTTCAATTATTTAGACTATATCAGTAATCAATTTTTTGTTTATTGCTTCTAAACAATATTATCATCCAAACCCAGCTTCCAACCAGACCAGGCCTGACTCTCTTACTAAAAAGCCTAAGAGGCCTTTCTCATACCCTTACCCCTTTTCTAACAACATATCCCCTATCTTTGTCCCTCCTAAAGACCCTATCTACTGTCTTACCACACTACACAAACCCAGACTCCTTCTAGACCCGTCTATCAACTAGAAACCCATCCAGACCCTGTCTAAGACCATTACCCTAACCTACACTGGCCACCAGGCCCATTGCCCCTACCGACATTGATAGACTAATCGATATCGGTGCCCTTTGACCAACTGATGTTGGTAGACTAACAGATGTCAGTGACTGTGGCAAAAGGACAGTAGATAGTAGGTACGCATTCTCTGATTTCCTCTTTATTTGTCATTTGTCATTTCTTTATTTTTGACACTTTTATTTATTAACAGTGGACTGTCATCCCATAAGGAAGTCTTATCACTTTCAGCACTGAGCTTTTGCTTGGCAGTCCACCTTACATCCATCTAACAATTTTCTTGTTCAAGTTTCTTTCTTTTGCAGGTGTCATCCTCCACAACCAAAGAGGAGTTCCCTACAATGTCTGGATAATGGTGTGCAGACCTCATCTGGGTAACATCTAACCCTAGACCATTTCCTTTAGTTTCTTATTCCTTTTGAATGTGAAAGCGAAAATAGTTAGAAATAGTAAGATTGATAATTTCAACACAAATGGTGTTAAGAATTGGATGTCTACGCAACCCACTCTAGCTTTCCACTTATATATGATGTCATATATTTTAGATGTTATCATCAGAATATTATATAAAGGCCTTAACAAGCTATGGATCTTGACCACCAACTATATCAAGAATCACATTTATGATCATTTCTAATTTCTACATATTTATGCATATACCAAGAAAATGGTTAGGGTTATTGTGGATGTTTATCCTCAAGTCTGAAAAGTAATCCATGGGTCTCCAATGACCAAAGTTAGAGAAATCATCATGAAGATGATATCTAGAAGAGGTGATTATTTTTTGTATCTTGATTACACTATTATCATGATTATTAGACACAAGGTTTATCCTTTTTATCTTTCCAAAATATGTACCTAACAAATTGGTTGAGTAAGAAATTGCTTACCATCTCTGGTGTAGTATTGATGAGGTTTTGACCAAAAATAAAAAAGCACATTTTATGGGTGCCATATGCTCATTAGATCGATGTGATATACAATGAGAAGGAATTTTAGAGATGTGGCCAATAAAATAAAGAGTTATAACTTTCCCAAAATATCACATAGGGACTAGGATCCTCATGAAACCATATAGGGAAATAATTAGGGCTATGGTATCCCCTACCAACATGTCTATTAAGATTATGACTTTTTATTTATGAATGCACATAATGATGATGAGGTCTTGGAAAGGGAAATGATTACTAGGTTTAATGAGGATCATTTAAAGGTGATTCAATATGAACCTTTACTCGCTATGAAGGAATTACATAGTAGATTACCACTATTGACAAGATGGACATCCTCAAAATTTTGAAAAAGCCAAATCAGAGAGCAGTCCAAGGAATAAGGAGATCCTTCATAAGAATTTCCTTTCAAGATAAGATTTTTCAAGAAGGATCCAAGGGTGAGTGATCCTAATCATAGGGGATCTAAAGGTGATCCCATTAATTAATATTCTTGTGATGAGGAATAAAAAGGACAAGAGATCCTAGCTATTAGTGTAATTCATATGCCTATAATTACCCCCAAGAATAATAATCTACATATTCAAGGGTAGCCACCTAATAATATATTTTACTAGATCAACAAGGATCCTCCTTATAACATAATATTACCATTTTATATAAGATGAAGCCTAGGACTCCCCTTACAGGTAGTCCTATAATTGAGCAATCACAAAGCTTGCCTGAAATACATCAACAAGTAGAAGAGGAGGAAGAAGAAGAACTTGATGAAGAATAAGACCTTAATTAAGAATTAGAATTAGATAAATCTAAGGATCAAACACTCAAATCAAACAAAGGAAAATCACCAACTATGGAAGACACAATAGGTAAAAAGGATTTTCCTTTAAAGACCACTTCCTTGCTTTCATCTTCAATTCCTATTTTTGGTTCTATACCAATTTCATATGTATTGAAAATTCCTAAGGTGGAATTTGTCACATACACCCCTAATTATCCATTAAAATCTTCCTCTCCCTTACATATCCCTCTATTTACTCCAAAAATTAAGGATTCTACCACTATTTCTCTATCTTCCACCACCATGCCATCCACTTCCATCATGGCCACTACTAGTATTCCTTATGAAACTACCATAGTCAGATCCCTAAAGAAGAAAAGGGAATATAGGAATATTGAAACCACCATATCCACTCCCAAAATCCATGTCTTATCTACCCAAATCATCCTACGCATGCCATTCACCAATTCATCTAAGGAAACCATTGTCACTAGCTCAAGGAAAGGGAAGAAAGAATAAAATATCACAATCCATTCACTACCCCAATATGGAGGTTTGTATTAGTTTAATATCATTTGTCCTTCCTTGCTTGACATAATTTTCAAGGCATTAAAGAAGTATCAACTAGTTGAGGATGTTGAATAAGAGGTTATGGTCAAAAACACAAAGGGGATAGACCCAAATGAGCTAACAATTCTTCTATTGGCCATCTATTTAATATCCAATACTTCTCAAATGCCCATCTTCAAGATAAAAAATTCCCATCCATTATAAATTTATTTGATAAACCATTTGGGAGTATTTAGAGGGTAATAAAGAAGAAGCTAGAGGATGATGCTGGTAGAGAAATAATTCTAGAAGAGAGGCAAGAGGTCTTTTCCTTGATGAAAAGATAAAATAGATAATTAGGGAAATCCCCTATAATTAATACTTTAAACATTTTTTTAAGCTCATAAGGATGTCATGGTGGCAATTCATGAAGGTACAAAGCTAGCAAGATAGGAACTAGAGCATATTTGGAGAAAATAAGAGACCAACTAAAGATAGTGCATATCCTAGTTAGCATTGAAGTTGAGGTGTAAGAAGAAAAATTAAAGTGTTATAATTAATTAGAGGAACTAGAGTTTATGTGGGATGAATTATCCCCCCATGTTACCAATACTCACAAATTATTTAATTCTCTAAAATCTAACAAGAATAAATTGAAGATGTTAATTATCTACACAACCAATAAAGCTTATATCCATTTGGACCTCATGACACCATTAAAGGTATCTAATGCCCTCAACATGGTGGTCATTGAGATAAAATATGCCAAGGAATGCATGATAGTTTCAAGGGCTCTAGTCCCCAAATACCAAGATCATTAGGCCCTCATCCTAAAATTTTTGGATGATTTGAAATTATCAAAAGTGAAAGATGATAAAATAAAGTTGATCAATAAGATGAACTTTTATCAGCTCATTCAAGAGGACTTAGATAATTTCAAACAAATTTTACAAGAGTTTCTATTAGAGGACATTGGATCAGAGTTGAACTTTGCTAGGAAAATGGAGAATGAAGTTGAGATATTCAAAATTAACTTATAAATGATGAAATTAGAGCATGCAAAGATACTAAGATAGTTTGATAGCATGAATATACTCCCACTTTTGAATTTAGATATAATTTTAAAGTATCATGATGTATCACATAAGTGTTAGCTCAAGATAGAGGTAAAGAAGAAGTAGACTCAGGTTGCCACTTCCAGTTCTACATCAATAGCCATAGTTATAATGCCAATTAAATTCCATACAACTATGAAGACATCAACATAGTCATAAAAATCCCATTTCTTCATGTAAATTATATATAAATGTATATTATATATTTATATTTTCCTTATGGTTCAAACAATATTGTAAAAGTTGTATATCCATTTTTATAAACATGCACATGTTGCATGATTTTGTAAAGGCTAACTTGAACTGATAAAAATTATAAGATAACTTTATAAAAATTTTAACCAAAATTAGAACTAGAGTTATAACTATGACATGTAATATATCTTTCTTGTCTTGATATGTTAGGTGACCCCTTCCCTAAGTCTATTTCAACACATGTAACCCACAGTTTTGAGGGGTCAAAGAATTTTTAATATACAAGAGTAGAAGTAATTTAGGTTGTCAAATCATGTGTTTTTGTATTTTATTTACAATGTTTATATAATTAGGCTTATTTATTTTGGTTGTAAGAATCAATAACTCTTAGTGTACATAATTTTTGAATGAGTTCTTTCTTGTCTTGATATGTTAGTCTTAGATGTGCAAAAACTATTGAAGGATTAGTAAACTACATTAATTATTGACAATTAAGTTGGTTGTTTCATATTATTAAGTGTGTAGAGGTGATTTAAATCAATATAGTTTTCTATGTATGTTAAACATCTATCTTAGATACCTCACTAAGCCTGAGCCATAATCTCTTGATTAAGAGTGTGCAACAACGGCTCTAATAGGAGTAACCTTTGACTGAGGCATGTGAGTTTCCTATATCAATATTAAACTAGACTACTTAACCATGTCTAATTATGTGTGTGCAATAGATGATAAAAATAAGCATAGGTTTTGAAAGCACTTCTCTGATTAGAAACTAGCTAGAGAAGTGATTTTTGAAGCCATAAAACCTTTATTTTCTACTCTACCCTTCCCTCATTTTGAGTTTATTTTGAGATGTACCCACTCTATATTAGAAACCATCCATCCAAAAATATATCTGAATTTTACTTTCTTTTTATATATCATCCTTTTAACCAAAATCCTTGTTAACAACCTGCATGCCCTACCTGATATTCCATCACTTGGTTGTTAAGATCACATACCTATAACTCATGTCTTGGAGTGGAGTTCACCTCCATTGATATCATAAAATGTTAAAGGTTACCTTTTTATGAGACTGGTGTGCACAAAAACCACATCAACATACTCTTTCTAGTTCTAGAAGGAGGGCCTTAGCACCTCTAATAAAATATGTCATTTTATACATAGAGTTACACTAGGGTCACCTATGAGAGTGACTAGATCTAGTTCTCAAGATAGTATTCTAGTCTCACCCTTGTCAAATCATAGGAGACCTAGAGTTTTACCATCCCTAATAGACTAGGACACATTACCCAGTAAGGATCACTTCCCCTATTAATCATCCCATGGATTAACTACCTTGATTAATTGGATCTACTATTACCATCCCAAGGGATGTGCATGACCTACTTAGGAATCTTGAAAAGTATTTGCTATCTTTCTTTCCTTTAGGAGAAATAATAATAGAGGAACACATCAAATCCTTTAAATATACTTTAATATTAATGAATGTTATTAATGAGTATGTTACATGCAAGATTTCCCCTTTTATGTTAATGAATTCTACTTTTGATTGGTATCTAAATCTAATGGAAAATTCCATCACTTCTTGGAATGCATGTTAAACATCTTTTCTTGCATAATTTGGATAGGTCACTATCCCTAGTTTGATATATCATCACTTCACTAGCATGAATATGGAGTATAATGATCCAATACATGATTTCAATGAAAGATTTCAAAATATGTAAACATCTTTAAGCCCAAGGTATAAACCAGAAGAAACCTTAGTGTTGGAGATGTACACAAATAATTTAGGCCTAGTTACTGTAGTGTTCCTACGAAGAGAATCAATTTCCACCACCTTAGTGTTAGCATATGAAGAAGCCATAAATATTTATAAGAATCTCAATCCCTAAGATCCTAGTATACCTAACATTAATAATGGATTCCTATCGTTAAATCCATTACCACATGTAAATTAGAACATTCCTACATTTAATCAAAACTAGTTATACACATTACCTCCTTTGGCACAAACAACACAATCAAATAATAGTTTCCTAAATAAACATGCACAAGGAAATGGTCACTAATAGAATCATCAATTGGCTACATCTTCTACTAATATTTTATAGGGCACTGACTCTACAAAGGTAGAGCTAGATGCTATTCAAAAGATATTTCAAAAGCTAAGCAATGACTTTCTCAACATGTAAATAAGGATGGGTAATTCTAATGGCCTAAGTGGTAATCAAAATTTACGGTTCTAAATGTATAATATGCCATTCAATAGGCCTAAAAACAACATTGATCAGCCTAAAAAGCTTCTAAAGATCAACATGGTAGAGATAGTTCTACCTAATTGGTGTAGAATCCATAATACTTATCAGCATGATGGGCTTGACTACATTGAATTTTGTGTAGAATTTGAAATCTTTCAAAGTGAAGTACTGAGATATGATTATATGCATAATCCACCAAAATCCCACTAGGATCTTAGCCCTTTAAGCACTACCATGTTCTTTGAAACTCATGAATTTCTCTTTTCAAGTGAATATGATAATGTCCTAGAGGATAACAATGATGAGATTAATGATTTCTAGTAATTATAGAAAGGTGGTTAAA
Source organism: Torreya grandis (assembly GCA_037957365.1). NCBI lineage: Eukaryota > Viridiplantae > Streptophyta > Pinopsida > Cupressales > Taxaceae > Torreya > Torreya grandis. The sequence continues at coordinate 2,052,714 of JARHVA010003152.1, read as the reverse complement.
ATATAAGGAATAGGCAACCATTCACAACTTCTATTCTTCTAAATAACATAGCCATTCTACCCAATCCTAAATCTAACAATAATCCACCTCCACCAATAGGGAATGATCATCCTCAAAACAAGGAAAAATAGAGAAAAGGAAGATACAACATTATTGAAGACATGAAGAAAATTAAAGAAAATATTATTCTTCATGAATTAGCTCAGATCACTAAAGAAAAGGAGCCACCATGGAATTATATCATTGGGAATACCCCTGTGAGAAGGACCAAAGCATCTATAGATAAAGTGAAAGATGTTAACACCAATGTCATCTATAAAAATAATCTAGAAATTCTACCCTTTTTGCTAACTATCAAAGTATTTGGTAAGAATATTCATAGGTATTTATTTGATTTTAGAGCCTAAAAATTGTTATGCCTAATTTCATATGTTAAAATTTTGGTCTAACTTCAAGCCCTTCAAAGAGAATAGTTTCAAAATTAGATAAAATGGTGGTACCAGTAATTAGAGAATTGACTAATTTATGTATTCAATTAGTATCTAAGCTATGAGTCCATATAAATATTAACATCCTTATAGTAGACATACCGAAAGGCTATAGATTGTTAACAAGTAGAAAAAAGTCTAAAATATTCAATGGTTATATCTCTATAGATTTGTCTCACATCTAACTACCATGGGGAGGCATTGCAAATCAAATCCAAATCATTAGGGAACCAAGGATGAAATATCCTATCATAGAGTATAATTTCAAGAATGAATAGGTAAAGTATGAATCTCCTAGCCTTAGCATTTACACTTTTACAATGCAAAATAAAATACAAAATCTAGAATATTAAGGTTCCAATTAGCTATAGACTTTACACTTTGATGGTGTTAGATCCAAACAAGGATTAGGAATAGGAATTGAACTTATTGATCCATAGGGGAAGAAGTTCTTGGCATAATATAGGTTACAATTCCCTTACACTAACAATAGGGCTGAATATGAAGATTTAATTATGGGATAATAATTTGTACTCAAGAATAATTTAAAGTAGTTGTTAGTATTTGGTGACTTAGATCTGGTGGTCAACTAGGTCAAAAACAAATACCAATGCAAGTTGTATTATCTAAAAATGTATAAACACACATCATGGAATATTATTGAGAGATTTGAAGCTTTCAATATAGTAGTAGTTCTCAGAGAGAAAAATAAAGCTACAAATGTAATAGATGTTGTTACTACTAATTTGGAGCCTCTCCAAGAATCTAAGGTAAAGAGATTCTCTATTAACCTATTACCTTGTCCTTTTATTCTTGACAATGTAGAAAATTTCAAAGTCTTTGATAATGATCAATAGATCATACAGTTCTTAACCAATTCAAGGCAATTTGAGTCCTAAATCATTGATGATAAGGAATTTATCCATCTCTATCAAGAAGAATCAAATAAGTAAAGTGTCCTCCAGCTTAAAGAGAATCATCTCCCAACTGAGGTGGTCTCCTTAGAAATACCATTTGATATAGATCCTCAAGCTTAGAAGCTAATGCAACCCAAAGTCAATGAATCTAACTTCAAAATGGAGAATTTACGTGATGAATATAGCCCACATTATGTTAACATTGGCCTTAGTTGTACACTAGAAGAAAGATAATAAGGGACTTAATCACTATATATAGAGATGTGATTGCTTGGGCATATGAAGACTTTAACATTTATAACCCAAAGGTCATCACTCATACAATCCTATAAAAATAGACCACAATCAATTTTGTTGGGGATCAACCAACAATGTTGATTACACTTATGAAAGCAATAAAAGTGGAATTAACCAGGAAGATAAGTAACTAGAATGATAAATAGAAAAGAACAAGAGATACAAGAAACCACCCTGAAAACTTGTATTAAACTCTTTACAGAAGGAATACAATTGAAGAAACTTCTTTTCTTCCACACCTCTCTCAGATGTACAGATCTCTCTCTAGATCTCTTTCCCTGAAGAGCTCTCTCTCTTAATTACAATCAACTCTAACAACCTGGAATGATTCACATATACAATTTTGTACTGTTCAACATTACAATACAATACGCTAAGAAGATCTATCCTATTATATAATAATTAGAAAACTTGAGCATGCATTTACAACCAATAGTTATGCCTCTTAAATAAGGGATCTAAAATAGTCTTACTAATAATAGAGATGCAGACTTAAGACTATGACATAATCCTAACATGCAAACACTCAGTTCTGTCCATGGAAATAGTTTTCTGGATGCACAGGTAACTGACATTAGTTCTTGCCTATTTGCCTGTGACCGACATTGGCCAATTCTTGCTGATGCTAGCATCTCCTGAACTGCTCCTGACCAACGTCAATCACTCCTGACTGACGCTGGTGAATGTGTGACTCCTATGACTTTACAAAATGCTCCTTTGGTGAAGCTTTTAGCTCCATACCTTAACAATCTCCCACTTGGAGATAAACAACTGCACCAGTACCTGTACAACAACATCTTCTAGCTCCTCCATCTTCAACTCAATCATGAAGACCAACAAAAGTTGAATGAAGATTCAACTTCTCCTTTGTTACTAGATTGGTTAACATATCAGTAGGGTTCTTATCTATATGGATCTTCTCCAGCTTCAACTCACCATCCTCCAATACCTATCTTATGAAGTGGTACCTAAGCTGTATATGCTTTGTTCTTGAATGAAAGGCTGAATTCTTAGCCAAATGAATTGCACTCTGACTATCACTGTATAATCTACAACTCTCCTGCTCCTTTCCAAGCTCTTCCATGAACCGTGTCATCCATATCATCTCTTTACTAGCCTCTGTTACTGCAATATACTCTGCTTTTGTAGTTGACAAGGCAACAACCTTCTGCAACTTTGATATCCAGCTAATCGCCGTTCCACCAATAGTGAAAACATATCCTATGGTGCTCCTTCTGCCATCCAAATCACCTGCCATATCTAAATCTACATAACCATGTAGAGAAGTATCTGAACCTCCATAGCACAAATGCCTACTGCTGGTTCCTCTCAGATATCTAAGGATCCACTGAACTGCTTTCTAGTGCTCCTTCCCTAGATTGGCCATATACTTACAACTCCCACTGCTTGGGAAATATTTGGTCTAGTACACACCATTGCATACATTAAACTCCCTACTATGGAAGAATATGGAACTTTACTCATGTACTCTACCTCATCAAGTGAATTAGGACATTTTTCTTTACTCAACTTAAAATGTCCAGCCAAAGGTGTGCTTATCGGTTTTGCATCCTACATATTGAACCGTTTCAACACCTTGTTCACATAATCCTCTTGAGACAAAATCAACCTATGATTTTTCTTGTCTCTCTTAATGCTCATGCCAAGGATTTTATTTTCTGCTCCCAAATCCTTCATGGCAAATTTGTGAGCTAATTTCATCTTAATCTCAAAGATATCTTGCATGTGTGATCCTGCAACCAACATATCATCTACATACAACAACAAAATAATATATCTACCATTATCCAATCTCTTAAAATACACACAATGGTCAGATTGACACCTACTATAGCCATGCTTAGTCATAAACCTGTCAAATCTCAAATACCACTGTTTAGGAGCTTGCTTGAGGCCATACAAGCTTTTCTTCAATCTGCACACTAACTTCTCCTTACCTTTGACCTCAAATCCTTATGGCTGATCCATATATATTTCTTCATCCAAATCTCCATGAAGAAATGATGTCTTAACATCAAGTTGCTCAAGATGTAAATATTTAATAGTAACTAAAGACAATACAGTCTATATAGAAGTCATTTTAACTATGGGAGAAAAAATCTCACCAAAATCAATACCTAGTTTTTGTGCAAATCCTTTCACTACCAATCTAGCCTTATATCTCATATGTCCATTCTCACCTTCTTTTAACTTGTAGGTCCATCTATTCTTTAGTGTCTTCTTACCTACTGGCAACTCAACCAAATCCCATGTTTGGTTCTCTCTCAAGGACTCCATTTCCTTAACCATGCCACGCTCCCACTGATTCTTGGATTCTACCTATATTGCTTCTTCAAAACTCTCTGGTTCTCCACCATCAGTAAGCAATAAATAGAATAATGAAGGAGAATATCAAATTGGAGGTTTACTTACCCTATTTGACCTTCTAATGGGTGTCTGAGACTCATCCAAAACACGTTGTCTACCCAATTTTTTTGACAGTGACTGACCTCGGTCACTTCCAGGCCTATAACTAGCTGACGTCAATTTTCCCTAGCTGACATCAGTTCCTTCCTAGCCGACATCGGTCATTGTATGACCAACATCGGTTTTTTTCCTACCAATGTCGGTTCCTACTTGGCTAATGTCGATCTCTATGTTTTCCTTTCTATGATTAATTTTTCTCGTGAGCTCATTTTGGACCGTCACCTTGTCCAATTCTCCATTGCTCTGCCTAGATTGATTCAGCTTCTTCAGCTGATCACTATACATCACTTTCTCATTGAAAACAACATCACGGCTCCTAATTATTTTGTTAGTTCTTAGATTCCAAAACCTTAATTCGAAATCATCAGAGCCATAGCCAATAAATGTGCACCTCATAGACTTAGCATCCAGCTTCTTTCTATTTTCTTTATCAACGTGCACAAAGGCTTCACAACCAAAAACTTTGAGAAATGAGAGATCTACCTTTTTACCTATCCATGCCTCTTCTGGAATTCCACCATCCAACACTGTAGAGGGTCCTTTGTTAATCAGGTACACTATAGTGTCAACAGCTTCTGCCCAAAACTCTAAGGGCAAACTAGCATGCAATCTCATACACCTTGTACGCTCTATTATTGTTCTGTTCATCCTTTAAAAAACTCCATTTTGCTGAGGTGTCCTTGGAACTATCCTTTGCCTATGGATTCCGTGCATATAACAATACTAGTTAAACTTGTAGCTATAGAACTCACCACCATTGTCAGATCTTAGGCACTTCAATCTTCTACCTGTTTCATTCTCAACCATAGCTTTCCAAATCTTAAAATTCTTAAATACATCAGATTTCTTCTTAATACAATAGACCCATACCTTTCTTGTAGCATCATCTATGAACAAAACATAGTACTGTGATCCTCCAATAGAAGCAACTTGAGCCGGTCCCCACACATCTGTGTGAACAAGCTGCAACTTATGCTTCTTCTTTGTTGACCTAGTCTTGAGAAAACTTACTTTCTTCTATTTCCCAAAAACACAATGCTCACAAAAATCTAGATCTATGCTTTTCAAATCTGAAAGCTTACCTTTTGACTTAAGAATGGACATTCCCTTCTCACTCATGTGGCCGAGTCTAGAGTGCCACAACTTTGTATCCACATCTGAAGTAGATAATATAGAAGGAGAATTATTAGTAACACAATTACATAAATAGAGAGTACCTACTCTCTTACCTCTAGCCATTACAAGTGCACCCTTGGTCACCTTCCAAGATTCAGCTGTGAGAGTTACTATATAACCCTCATCCCCTAACTTTCCTGTAGAAATCAAATTCCTCTTCAAGCTGGGAACATGCATAACATCTCTCAACACCCATGTGTTGCCATTCTACATTTTTAGCTATACTTTTCCTTTGCCAATAATTTTACAAGGCTCATCATCCCCTAAATACACTATTCCAAAATCTCCATGGACATAGTCACTAAAATATTCTCTATTGGGGGTAGCATGAAAAGATGCACCAAAATCTAAAACCCAAGATTCTATGTTATTATGCAAAGAGAATATTAAAGCATCTTGTACAATACCTGTAACCTTTGCTTCTTCTTTTCCTTTGTGCTGATTGTCCTCCTTAGGCTTTGACCAACAATCTCTACTTATGTGCCCAATCTTTCCATAAGTCTAGCATTGTGGCTTCCTGCCATTTCTGGATTTGGATCTACCTCTCACCTTTGACTTAGACCTTGATCTCCCTTTCTTGCTCTTCTCTTTTTGCCTTCCCCTGCTCTCAAAACATAAAGCATTCCCTGATGTTTCCTCTGTGCTTTTCCTATGAATTTATTCATTCAAGATTACACTAACAACATCCTCTACTTTTAAAATATTTGAGGTAGATGCAGTATTACTAACTGCCATTACTAAGCTATGCCAGCTTTTAGGCAAAGAACATAATATTAAAAGAGCTTTAATTTCATCATCAAACACTATTTTGATAGAACTTAATTGATTTACAATTTCATGGAAATCATTTAGATGATTAGATACAGATCCACCTTCCTGCATACACAAATTAAATAATTGCTTCATAAGATATACCTTATTTGAAGCTGAAGGTTTTTCATACAAATTTACTAAAGTAGTCATCAACTCTACCGTAGACTTTGCTTGTGATAAATTAGATATCACAGTAGATGCCAGACTCAGTCTTATAGACCCCAGAGCCTTTCTATCAAGAACTTCCCATTCTTCATCATCCATGTTTGTGGGCTTCTTTGCAATCCCACCTAATGGTAAGTATAGATCTTTTTGATACAGATAATCCTCTATCTGCATTCTCCAATGTTGATAATTCTTACCATTAAACTTCTCCATTCTCAGTTTACTTTCTTCTGCCATTGCTTCTCCCACTCAAACAGAAATCCCTATAGAAACCCCTATGAGTACCCTGTAATCAATACACACTACATAGATCTAAACCACCTGTTAGTGAACCTGAGCTCTGATACCACTTGTTGGGAATCAACCAACAATGTTGATTCCACTTATGAAAGCAATAAAAGTGGAATTAATCAGAAAGATAAGTAACTAGAATGATAAATAACAAAGAATAAGAGATACAAGAAACCACCTTGAAAACTTGTATTAAACTCTTTACAGAAGGAATACAATTGAAGAAACTTCTTTTCTTCCACACCTCTCTTAGATGTATAGATCTCTCTCTAGATCTCTTTCCCTCAAGAGCTCTCTCTCTCAATTACAATCAACTCCAACAACCTGGAATGATTCACATATACAATTCTATACTATTCAACATTACAATACAATACGCTAAGAAGATCTATCCTATTATATAATAATTAGGAAACATGAGCATGCATTTACAACCAATAGTTATGCCTCTTAAACAAGGGCTCTAAAATAGTCTTACTAATAATAGAGATGCAGACTTAAGACTATGACTTAATCCTACCATGCAAACACTTGATTCTGTCCACGAAAATAGCTTTCTAGATGCACAGGTAACTGACATCGGTTCCTACCTATTTTCCTGTGACCAACGTCGGCTAATTCCTACCGACGCCGGCATCTCCTGAATTGCTCTTGACTAACGTCGGTCGCTCCTGACCGATGCCGGTGACTGTGTGACTCCTACAACTTTGCAAAATGCTCCTTTGGTGAAGCTTTTAGCTCCATACCTTAACAAATTCAAATATAGATAGAGACCAATGAATCCTATCTTAGAGCCTCTCATTCAAAGAGAAGTGGAAAAGTTGCTAACTACAATAATAGTCTTCCCAATCAAACATTCAACTTGGGTGGTCAATTTGGTCCCAGTCAGGAAGAAGAGTAGTGAGATAAGGTTATGTGCTGATTTTAAAAACTTGAAAAAAGATTTTAAAAAGGATTAATATCCCCTACCTTCCTTGGATGAGGTGATACAAATATTTAGTGGCTAAATAATGATGTCCTTCTTGGATGTATTTTTAGGCTATAATCAAGTACTAATATAATCAGAGGATATAATGAAGACTACCATTACTATCAAGTGGGGTACTTATCCATATAAAAGTATGTCTTTTATCATAATAAATGTAGGATCCACCTTTTAACAAGCCATGGATCATGTATTTAAATAATTAATAAGTGCATAATCATTTTTATTGATGACCTTACTATATTCTTCAAGAATAAGAATGATCATGTAACCCATCTGTAGTCAATTTTTGAAAGATGCATAAGATTTGGTATCTCACTAAACCCAAAGAAAAGCATATTTGAAGTGATATAAGGCAAGCTCTTAGGACACATCATTACCAAAAAAGGGATCATCATTGATCTAGATAGAATCTAGGTAATTTCAAATATTTCACCACCAAATAGAAAGAAGGAACTCAAATCATTTTTTGGGAAGATTAATTTCATGAGGAGATTTATCTCATCATTTGTGGAGATTGTTAGACCCCTAAATGCAATGCTCAATAAGGATGAAAAAATAGAATGGACAACTAAAGCTTGGAAGTATTTTCAAGAAAATAAAGATTCAATATCTAGGCCCTAATACAAATTAGTCTAAGTTTTACAAAGGATTTCTACTTGTACTCATTTTATTTATAACATACAATTGCTACTATTGTAAACAAAAGAAAGATGAGACTGAGCATCCAATTACATTTATGAGCACATTTCTAAAAGATGGATAACTCGGGTACTCTATGATTGATAAATAGATTTTCACTCTTGTCAAAGTAGTGAATAAATTTCAATGTTACATATTGAGGAATAAGACTATTTCTATCATGCCTAATCCTGCTATCAAGATCACCTTATCATATAATGATTTAAGTGAGAACAAATATAAATGAATGGAAAAGCTACAAGATTTTGACATAGAAATCAAACCTACTAATATCATTCAAGGTTAAGGAATAATTCAACTCATGAATAAAATTTATCCACATATTACCATTGAATAGGTATGTGATGCCTAGGTATCTAGAGGATAATGGTATACTGACATAATATAATACCTACTTATAGGTGCTTGTTCCAAAAAATTCAATAGAGAATGAAGGATAGCTTTAAGGCTCAAATATGCTCATTATATGATCAAGAAAGGAGTTATCTATATAAGAAACTATGAAGGAATCTATCTTAGGTGTGTGTCTATAAAAGAAGCTAAAAAAATGTTGGAAAATTTGCATTAGAAGATAGATAGTGGTAATTGGTTTGGGAATACCATAGCCCATAAGATCTTAAGGATGGGATACTACTAGCCAACAGTTTTCAAAGATGCTCATGTTCATATGAGAATATGCCATGAATTCCAAGCTTTACCTAAGAGGGAAGTGCATGCATAAATGCCTTTACAACCTATTATTGAAGGAAATACATTTTCCCAATGGGGTTTATATTTCATTAGTGTCATTAACCCATTTTCCTCAGAAGGCCATAAGTTCATACTTATTGTACTAGATAGACTAAGGCTATTTCCATAAAGAATTATAGAGCACAAGATGTGATTCACTTCTTGAAGGAACACATCGCAACTAGATTTTTCACTCTTATTTCTCTAGTTTATGATAATGGGATAACATTAATATTAATTAAATTCACTGAATGGGCTCATGACAACTAGATATTTATTAGGTCATCTTCTATCCATTATCTCTAGGGAAATGGACTAGATGAATCAATGAATAAGAAATTGATATATGCAATAAATAAAATGATTGGGGATAAGCCTAGAGACTAGCATAATATATTGAAGTATGCTCTTTGGGTAGATGAACAAGATACAAACAGGCCCTTAAAGCTTCACCCTATCTATTGGTATATGGATGTAGGCCAATATTCCAAATCATGTTAAACTACCAAATTATAAATTCATGTAGGATTACATTAAATTGAATGATAAAATAGTATCTAGACTACTAGACATAATAGAAATGGAATATTCAAGGATTGAGGCCTTACATAATTTTAGCGAACACCAGGATGTAGTCAAGAGATGGTTTGATAAAAAAGCAAAGGTTAAATAATTTAGGATCTTAGATATGGTGATTATTTAGTATAAATCCCATGAAAAGAAAGGATAAAATGAAAAATTTGCTCAACTATGAATTGGACCATAATAGATTTAAGAGATCCTGGGAAATAATGCATTCCATCTAAAGGACTTGCAAGGCAATGAACTTGTATATCCAATTAATGAATAGTTTCTAAAGCATTACTTTATGGTTTTACCATCTAAAGGTACCCCTAATTGATGAAGAAGCATGGTAGAGGTAAGATTAGGATAGATTTCCTAGTTTCTTATGATAGATTTCTTGCTTTTTTAGATTAATTTTTCTTGCTTTATATATTTGTTGTTTTTTGTTTCCTATGACAATCTAAATTATTATTTTTGGCATAACCAAGATAAAATTCAACCAGCTAATCCCCTTATCTTATGCTTCAATAGAATTATAATAAAAAGGTAAAATTTTAAAGATATTAACAAATTGGTACCTATTTACAAATTGGGTATATTTATGTGTTTGAAGTCTTCAATATTTAGGTATGTAATCACAAACCATTCTAGATTATATCATAATTGAATATTTCTACCAGATATATGAAAGTTACTCTCAATTACTTCATATGAATTTAGAAAGTTTTCTTATTTCATTGGATTAAGCACACTTATTACATTAATACTTGTTGGAGATGATAAATTATTGGTGCAGGTGTAGATGGTAGGTAAATTCTAGTAAATCATTTATTTTATAACCATATTTCCATCTCTCCTCTTTCTATTCAAACAAAAGAAAAGGCAAATAAGAAAAAGAACTAATGAGTTCAAAAGAGCAATCAATAAAGCCAAGAGAATATCTAAATAAAATCAAAAGGCTTACACGATGAAATAAGGTCAATGTACCACACATCATGATTAAGAAAATAAGGAAAGGGAAAAGAGAGAACCCAAGGTATCTCTATCAGGGATATGGATACCTAGCTGGTAGTAGAGCAATGTTTGAGCTTTATCTTGATTTAATGAGATTTAAGATAAACCAAAATGAAACCTATAGCTTCATCAAGCCTTTGATAAACTCATTACAACAAGGGTTAAATTAAATTCATTTATAACACACATAGGTCCATGGATGAGAAGGAAAGTATATTGTATGATTGTAATTAGGAGTTTCTTTTATATTTATGATTCTAATATTTTTAATGGCACATTTCAAGTTTAGTTTGAGATTACTAACTAAATTTATAGGTTCTATAATACTCATAAGTATTCCCCCTATAAGTCACCATTTTTTGTACCCACCCTCCCTATTTTTTGAAGAAATGAGGACCCACTTTTTTTATTTTTTGTCCTTGTTTATGGAGTCTTCTTCTATTTTATCTGTGCAAAATCCATTTTTTAATTTCTCTTTAGTATTTACACTAAGCATGGTATTATACATTTAATGGACTAACCCATATTAATGCCTTTTTAGGAGTTTTTTTTGAAATATGCATGTTTTTTGGGACTTAGTTTATTCAGATAAACTTATTTGGGATTTTTGTTCAAACATTTTCTATGACATATTTTTCTCTTTAGGTATTCTGTATCAAATTTTATGTTCCAAAAACTTATTCAGGTTTTTTGTTCAAGCATTTTGCATTGGAAATTTTGTTTGATAGTTTTTGCTCTTCAGGTTTTCTATATCAAACTTTGTGTTCTAAACACTTATTCAACATTTATTCATTTGACCTTTTATTTGGTAATTATTCCTTATGATTTTTGTGTGGGATTTTTGCTTGAATTTTTCAAAGTAGACATTTTATCTGAACATTTCTTCTGAATGATTTATTCATCAAAACTTTGGTCTTTAAACTTTATATTCATAACTTTTGTTCTATACAAATTTGGTCTGTGTGTTTTTTATATCAAAAATATTATCCAAAGAAGTCATCATCAACCTTTACAATTTAGAGATTTTTTATCTTCAACATTTTTGTATTGAGCATTTTGTTTGAACATTTTATTCAATGTATTTTGGTCTTCAAGATTTTTGTTTAGGATTTGTGTTTGGAATATTTGTTCAGATCTTTTGTAAATCTCGATCCCAACACAAAACCTAATTCCTAACTTCCTAATATTGAAATCTCACTATACTTAGAAAATAAATAAAAAATACTTCCCAATACTTTCTAATGCTACTTGCAAACCAAAACCAATGAGATTTTGAACTATGTACAAAATATAAAATGGGTGAATATTAGGTATTTATAATGCATGAATTGGAATTCAATGCTAAAGTATATATACATAAAGTACAACTATTATAGTCTTCATTACTTAAAAAAGAAATTAAACTTGAATTTAACTACTATCTTGTGTGAGAAAAGCCCTAGCTATCTATGAGATTAATACAAGTAAAAAAATGACTAGAAAAAAGGATAATTATTCAAACAACATGTAAGAAGACTATAAGAACTACATGTAATTACAATGGCATCATCATCTAAGGGATTTATGAAAGCACTTCTACCATCACCATTTTCTATTAAGGACTTAAAAAAATTCACATCAAGTATCTTTGATACCACCATTTTTGACAATAGGTATGCCAACTAATCTGAATTATGGGATGTTATCTATTCTATTGACATATTTTCACTAGACAAAAATCTATCTCCCATGGAGTAGATATTCATCACATACTTACTATCATTTAAAATATAAGGATTATATTCAATTATGGCCAAAACTAAGGTGATTCCTTGCATCGACCTCCTTTGAGACTTATTATTCATAGGAAAATTTACGTAAGATGATTTTTTGCACCATATGGATAACCAAATGGTCATAGCATACATCTTCGAAGTAGATTTTCAAAGGTATTTGTCATTACCAACACTAAATACTTATTTTGATAAACATATATTGGTTTCATGGAATTATAAAAATTCAATGGAAAAAGTGTTGACTTCATGGCTTCTTCCTAAGTAAACCATGACATACAAAGGTAATACTTCCACCCTTATCAACAAATTCAGGATGGGAGTGTAGATTGGGATGGTACTACTTAATAGGCTCTACAACATGCCCAATATTCATTTCCTTAATTTGGGCTAGGTATCATTATTACATATGATGATGACCAGTGATGTAGCAATTGCTTTGGGTGAAATTATAAGCTACCAGCTAAGAGAACAGGTCATTCATAAGGACAAGTGGCCCACTCTAGTGGGCCACTTCCATATGATGTCTTATCTTCTAGATGTTATCATGGGAATAATATATAAATTCCTCAGTGAAATATGTAACATGGCCACTGAATGTATCAAGAATCAAATTTGGGATCATTTCTAATTTTTGTATATTTATGTATATACCAAGAACATGGTTAGGATTACTAAGGATGTTTATCCTAAAGTATAGTAATCAATCCATGGATCTCCCATTCCTAGAGTTAGAGTAAACATCATGAAGATACTATCTAGAAGAGGTGATTATTTTTTATATCCTAACTACACTATTATCATGATCATTAGACACAAGGTTCATCCTTTGATCCTTCCAAAATATGTACCTGATAAATTGGCTAAGTAAGACATTACTTACTAGCTTTGGTGGAATATTGAGTAGGATTTGACCAAAAATAAGTAGATCACATTCAATGGGAACCATATGGTCATTGGATAGATGTGATACATAATGAGAAATCACTTTGGAGATGTGGGTGGCAAAAGAAAGAGTTATCACTTACCCACACTATCACGTAAGGACTAAGATCCTCATGGCATGATACAAAGGCACATTCAAGGCCTTGGTATCCCCTACTAACATGTCCATTATGATTATGAATTTTTATTCATGAATGCATAGAATGATGATGGGGCCCTACAAGGGTCAAGGGTTACCAATCTAAATGAGGATCATGTAAAGGTGGTTCAATAGGAACCTTCAATCACTATGAATGAATTATATAGTATATTACCACTCTTTGTAGGATGGACACCCTTAAACTTTTGAAAAAGCTAGACCATAAAGTAGTCCAAGGAACAAGGAGATCCTTAACAAGAAATTAATTTCAAGATAATAGATACCAATAAGGAACCAAGGGTGAGTGATCCTAATCATAGGGGAGCTCTAAGATATCCCATTAATCTAGATTCCTCTAATGAGGAAGAAAAAGGATAATAATTCCTAGATTTTAGTGTAATTCAAATGCCTACAACTAACCCTTAGGAACAAGAATCTACATATTCAGGGATAACCAAATAAGAAGCTATTGAACCAAATGAATAAGGATCATCTTTACCACTTAAAAATACCATTTGATATAAGAAGAATCATATGACTCCCCTTACAAGTGTTCTTATAAATGAGAAATCATAAAGCTTACCTAAAATACCTCAACAAGTAGAAGAGGAGGAAGCATAATAACTTGATGAAGAAGAAGAAGATCTTGATGAAGAAGAATAATTGGAGAAAGATAAGGATTTAAGCCTAGAATCCAAGAAATGGAAATCACCAACTGGGGAAGACACAATAGGTAAAAAATCTTTTCCTTTATAGAACACTTCCTTTCTTTTGTCTTCTATTCCTATTATTGGTTCTATATCATTTTCATCTATATTAAGAACTCTTAAGGTGGAATTTGTCACTTCCACCCTTGATGATCCATTAAACTCTTCCTCTCTCTTACATAACCCTCTACTTACTCCAAAAATTGAGGACTCTTCCATTATTACTCTATCTTTCACCAATATTGATCCATCCTCCACCACCATGTAATCCACTTCCATCATGACCACTACTAGTATTCCTTTTGGCACTACCATAGTCAGATCCCTAAAGAGGAAAAGTGTATCTAATAAATTGAAACCTCCATGGCCCACTCCCTAACTCCTTATCTCATCCACCCAAATCACCCTACCCATGCCATCCACCACTTCATGCTAAGAAACCATTATCACCAGCTCAGGTAAGGGAAGAAGGAAAAAAAAGTTCTCATAGTCCATCCACTCCCCTAATATAGAGGTTTGGATTAGTGTAATATCATTTGAAATTCCTTGCCTGACATAATTATCAAGGTAGTAAAGAATCAACAACTAGATAATAATGTTGAAGAAGTGGTTGTGGTCAAAACCACAAATGAGATAAACCCTAACTAGATGAAAACTCCTCCATGGGACATTGATTTAAGATCCAAGACTTATAAAATGTCCATCTTTAAGATAGCATGACTCCTATCCATTACAACATTTTTTGAAAAACCATTTGGGAGTATTCAGATGGTAAGAAAGAAGAAACTTGAGGACGATGTTAGTAGATAAACAATTCTAGAAGAGAGGTAAGAGGTCTTTTCCTTGACCAAAAGGAAAAATAGACAATTGGGTCAATCCCCCTATAATGAATACTTCAAATCTCTTGCCTAAGCTCATAAGGATGTCATGGTGGAAATTCATGAAGGTATAGAGCTAGGAAGGCAAGAACTAGAGGCAGAGTTGGAGAAAACAAGATAACAATAGAAGATAGTGCATATCCCAGCTAACATTAAAGCTTAGGTTTAGGAAGCAACATCAAAGTTTTATAATTCATTAAAGGCACTAGATTTTATGCATGTTGAATTATCCCCCCATGTTACCAATACTAAAAAATTATTTAATTATTTGAAATAAGATGAAATTAAATTAAAGATGTTAATTATTTACACAACTAATAAGGTTTATATCCATTTGGACCTCATGACATCATTAGAGGCATCCAATGCCCTCAACATGGTGGTCATCAGAACATAAGAGGCTAGGGAATGGGTGACATCTATAGGGGCTTTAGTCCTTAAATACCAAGAGCATGAGGCCCTTATCCTACAAATTTTGGATGATTTTAAATTATTTAAAATGAAATATGCTATAGTAAAATTGATCAATAAGATGAAATTTGATCAGATCATTCAATAGGTCTAAGACAATTTCAAACAAAGCTTACAAGGGTTACCTTTGGAGGACATTGAAGTGGAGTTGATTTATCCTAGAAAAAAGATGACTGAAGTTGAGATCTTCAAAACCAACTTCCAAATGATGAAAGCAAAGCATGCAAAGCTACTAGGATAGGTTGGTATGGTGCATAGACCTCATCTTTATAATTTGGATATAATTTTATAGAAACATGATGTATCACATAAATATTGGCTCGAGATATAGGTAAAGAAGAATTAGACTCAAGCTACCACTTTTAGTTCTACATCAACAACCATAGTTACAATCCTGACTAAAGTCCACGCAACCATGCAGACATCAACACAGCCATAAAGGGATCAATTTTTGCATGTAAATTCTATAGTGTTATATATTCTATATTTATAGTTTCATTATGGTTCAAGAAATATTGTAAAAGTTGCTTAGTCATTTTTGTAAACATGCACATGTTGCATGACTTTTTAAAGGCTAACTTGAACTAATAAAAACTATAAGATACTTTATAAAAAATTTAACCATAGTTAGAAATAAAATTATAACTATGACATATAAT
Organism: Torreya grandis; assembly: GCA_037957365.1. Classification (NCBI taxonomy): domain Eukaryota; kingdom Viridiplantae; phylum Streptophyta; class Pinopsida; order Cupressales; family Taxaceae; genus Torreya; species Torreya grandis. The sequence goes on along the minus strand of JARHVA010003152.1, from coordinate 2,036,515 downwards.
CTATCTTGCATGTACATGGAGGATGAGGTGACCCATTCCATAAGTATTTTTAAACACATATAACCCATAGTTTTGAGGGGTCAAAGAATTTTCAATATACAGGAGCAAAATCAATTTTAATTGTCAACTCATGTGTTTGTGTATTTTATTTCCAATGTTTGTGTAATTAGGCTTATTTTTTTGGTTGTATGATTCGATAACTCTTAGTCTAAAAAATATGTGAATGAGTTATTTATTATCTTGATTGATATGCTAATCTTAGATGTGCAACAACTATTGAATGATTAGTAATTTACATTGATTATTAGAAATTAATTTGATTGATTCATATTCTTAAGTGTGTAGAGGTGCTTTCACTTGATATATTTTTCTATGTATGTGAAATGACTATCTTAGATACCTCACTAATCTTGAGTCATAATCTCTTGATTAAGAATATGCAATAGCTACTCTAAAAAGATCAACCTTTGATTGAGGCATGTGAGTTTATTATATCAAGATTATCCTAGACTGCTTGACCATGTCTAATTGTGTGTGTGTGTGTAATAGATGATAACAATAGACATAGGTTTTGAAAGCACTTGTATACTTAGAAACTAGATAGAGAAGTGATTCCTGAAGCCACATAACCTTTCTTTTCTTCTCTATCCTTCCCTCCTTTTTATTTTATTTTGAGACCTACCCACTCTAGATTAGTAACCATCTAGCCACTAATTTATCTAGATTTTACTTTATTTTTATAGACCACCCCTCTATCCAAAATCATTGTTAACAACTTGTATGGCTTGCCTTATATTCCATCACCTAGTTGTTAAGATTACATACTTGTAACTCATGCATTGGAGTGGAGTTCACCTCAATTAAGATCCTAAAATGTTATAGGCTACCTTATTAGGATATTGGTGTGCATTAAACCCACATCAACAATAGGTTATCAAAATAGTGAATTAGCCAAGCAAGATAAATATGTCAAGTATAGACAATACAAATAATTTATTGATTAAATTTCAATGTCTACATAGCCTAACTAACCATTTACCTAGACCATTCATCCCACTATCCTTTCATTAGTTGTCTTCACTAGATATCAAGAGGTCAATTATGTTTTATGTACCCAAATTTGGTATGTAAAACATAAGTATGATGTATTTTTGTGACTTTTTTCAACATATAAGCTCCTAATGTTGATTTAAGATCCCATTGGTGCATGTTGTTTGTAGTATTATATCTCTTTTATCATCCTTTCACATTGATTTCATTGATTTTTTTTACATTTTATTCTTGTCATTCCTTATATGATTCATATGGATCCCTAGTTATCTTTCTCTTTCATCATATTTTCTTATTGATTTTAGACAAGATCACCCTATTTGGACCCTCCCAATCTTTTAGGTTTTCTAAAATGGCTACTCTTATATAACATACATTTCTTAATGCTTTCCAAAGTATATTTCATTTGGGCATATTTTTATGACTATTCCATCCTTATTTGATTTATTTTGTGTCTTAGGGGGGTTTTAAACTAAAAATTTGGATTCTTTGACATATATGGTTCCCTAATCATTTTACATGTATAACTTAGATATTTTGGCACTAGAATAATAAATAAAAATCATGATAAAAAATCTCAATGTCTACATTTTATCTGAAGTTCATAATATTATGTCCAAATTTCATGTTTTGACTAAGAAGAGGGCCTAGGCAAAGATCATTTAGATTCACACTTCTAGTTACACACATATATTATAGGGATAACTACATCATCTTGAGGTCCTTATTTTTTCCCACTCAGCCATTCTGTCTTCCCCATTTTTCCCCTTTCGTAGTTGATCTTTGTTTGGTTTGTGTGTATAAATTTACTGAGGTTTTTTGAAGATAAGGTGAAACATAACTTAAATTTTATTATTTCACATTTGTGACAAACTAAAATAATATACATGTAGACCCACATAGATCATCAATTTAAAATTTTATTGTTGGAGAATCCTAGACAATGATGCTTTATAAGGACTACACATAAATGTGACACAATCCAAATCCATTAGTATTGTCCCAATAGTAATGACTATCACACTTTTAGATAAAAAGGTATCTCAGTCAACCTTAGATTCATACATAGTCATCCATAACTCTATGTTTTTTTAAAAATAAATAAGTTGTCATACCTCTTTAGTCAAAACCCTAATTTATCATAGACACACATAAAGGACTATTTTAGATAATATGGACTTATCAACAATCCAAATTTTCAAAAACTATCAAAAATAAATTGGACTATATCAAGATTAAACTAAATTGTATCAAAATTAATTTGGATTTATGACACATAAATAACATCTGTCTAACATATTTGTAATACATCCAAATTATTTAAAATGATTAGAAATAATTAATAATTAAAAACTATTATAAATAAACTGGACTTCATCAAGAACTACTGGGACTTATTACAAATTAATTATTATAAGAATCAATGTTATAGATTTTTATTCATAATCTATTATTAATCAATACATGCATGACTAATTTAGTTTTAATTTGAGATTGAATGAATAATGGTATATTTTGCTCTACCATTTATTTTATGGGCCAATTTTCATTTATAAAGAAAATAACCTCATTAGTGTCCTTTAATGTTTTCATGAGAGAATACAAGTATGTAAGTTTTATATCATTAGGGAAATTTGTCTCACATAATATCTCATATAATATGCCCTTGTAAATAGTTAATATCTTTAGTAATTCAGGGATATAAATCTTAGCATAGGTGATTTTTAAGTGATCAATGATATCATACCATTTAGTTTGAAATGGTGGACTTGTGGGAGTTGGAGGGGGATAATAATTAACATGTTGACTACTTCCATTCTATCTTGCATGGTGCATCTTACCTCTTCTAGTAGTGAAAACATTGCTCGCAAAACCTCACATAATCCTTAGGTGAATAATGGGGTAGGATGGTAGCTAAGATAACCTGGAGATCAATAATGAGGAGGAATAAAATGACTCATGTATTCCATTTATAACTTAGTGGTAGCAAGAAAGAATTGGGATTGGAGGTTGCAATAATATGAGATAAAGAAGGCTAAGGATTGTTCATTATTTTTTTAGCATTATTAATGTACAAAGATTTGATCCATGGAATTAAATAGTTATTACATATTTTCCATATCAAATGAAAACAAAATGTAATTATTACAATCATAAATTAAGACAAAAAATAGAAAATATTTTCATTCATTATAGCAATGTGTATTTTATGCACAAAGGAAAATTAGAAATCAGGTCTAAAAAATCATAATTATTTATTAAAACTTAAAAACCTAAAAATAAGGATTAAAACTTAAGATAAAATTAGGGTTTATCCATGTTTAATCAATATATAGGTTCACCAATATGTTTTACCCTATTTTAGATTAATGTTAACCCTATATAAGATTAAAATTATGTGTATTTCATTTTGTATAGAGTATATGCATAAATCTAAAATGTAAAGGACTAAAGTTCATTTGACAATTGTAATTGATAAATATATAATAAAATAAAGATGATAATATATTTAGTGGTTAAATACTCTATGAATGACATTTCATGTAGGTGATAGGAATGATGATGAACCTAACTATGGTTCATTTGGATCTAGATATAGATCTATGTGTTTGCCAAAACAATATCATGAACCTTAGGTCAATACCATAAAATGTTATGTTCTTAGTCTAACGGTTCTATCTCTATGTATTTTTTCTCTTGTTTTGAAATAAGCATGTGCATGTATTTTTGTTTTAAACTCTATGAGTGATCCCAAGGTCTGATTATGTGCACAACTCATAAAAGTTTTTCTCCTTTACTTGAAACCATAGGTCCACTTATAATGATAGAATTAGACCTACAAAAAGGGAATAAATGTGGGTTGAGCTAACCCTAACCACTCCCAATCAAATGGTTGAGCACTACCTAAAAATAAAATATGCTAAATAGGTAATTTAAACCACATTAATTTCTCTCCATTAGGTGAATTTATGTAATAGTGCTCAATGAATATATGTAACCTGTAATCTATCTTTGAATATTTGGTAATTGGAATTTTTTTATTATCTCTTGAGGTGATTCAAACTTGGCTAATAATTTATCCTTGTGACTGATTGGTAAATTAAAAATAATAGGGTTTTTCCTTTTAATGTGAAAGTGTTTTAGTATGTCTAAATAACATAAATAACTTGTTTGACATAGAATATGAGATTTCTTATAGATATATGAGATGAACTTGTGGAGGTTAGGCCTATAGAATTTCAAAGATAGTTTAAAAAAATGTTATAAAATTGATATAAGAATTTGATTCATGATTAACATCTAATTTGATATAAATATTTTAAAAAAATGTTTTAAATGTTAGTTGAATCATTAATTTTAAATAAATATCCACTACATAACCTAAAATTCAAGTTCTTGATAAGGTTTTTTAGAAAAGATACAAATCATCGTTGTTAATGAGATGTGGATAACATAATTCTATTTAAAATGTAATAGAATTTACTTTAATCCTTGTATCTTATACCAATATTAGAGGATTTAGATAAGATTTCTGTATCTAAATGAAATAAGAACTTAAATTAAAAAATTAGAGGTAACTCCATTATTATTTTGAGTAACATCTTCCTTGTGTGTGCCACGATGCAATACCTAAAAATATTTATGGAGGCTCATCAAAATAATTCAAATAATCTTTTTTAAGAGATTGTAAACATATTTTATAAATTGTATTTTGAGATAGTCTGACATAAATCTATGAAAAAATGGAAGTATACGCAAGAAAACATAAACAGATTAAGAGAAAATTAATAAATGGGGATTATTTAACACAATGGACCAACTTCTTTCCAAAATAATATTGTTATACAATTTGACATTTAAATAGAATGTGAAGTCAATATGACATGTTTTAGGCTTAAAATGAAAATAATAATAATAATAATAATATGATAGTTCTTATTAAGCATTAAAACATAAGCAATCCCCTCAAAAACATTTCTATTAATTTTTGAAAGAACTGAACAAAGAGTTTTGGAGTAAGTTAGATGCACATGATCACAAGAATTTTGATATCATGAATACATAATTTATAGAATAATGAAACCAACTATACATTTTTTAATCAAATATTATAAGTGTTAATTTCATCTTAATGCAGCTCAATTTATAGTTACAATTCTTAGGAAATAATATCTATGAAGATTATAACAGGGTATCATTATATACACATTCTTGTAAGGTTCATTCAATATAAAATATTATTTCTAGAGTTATCTCAAAGAAAAGCATAGTAATACATAAATAGTAATTTGGGTAGTCAAAACATAAGTAAATGTTTATTATGTCATAAGAAAGGTTTATTAAACATTGAAAAGATTTGAGGTATAAAATATTATGATGATCTTTAACTCAACTTTTTTACTAATTAGAAATAAAAACTCAAGTACATTCAACATTTCATCAAACTAAGTCAACCTAGATCAATACATATCATAGTCTTGTATAGACTTCAATCAAATTAACTCACTGAATACTTATTCTTGATTCATATTAATAGTTTTAAGAATGGATAATAATTAAATTGCTCAAATATTAAATAATGGTACCAACATCAATCACCAAAATTTCATTACCAACTAAATAATAATGCATTCAAGTAACAACCATTAACATTCTATAAAACATGTTTTCAGATTGAATGATCATAATTCCATCTTAAAATTAGTAAATGTGATCCAATGTTATATTAAATGAAATTCATTAAACTCAACACCAAGCTCAAAAAAACATAATGTCAATCAATAAAAGAATGCATAATTTGATATTTTTTAAGGAGTACCCAATGTTATTTGAATCGGCTACATCTTAATTCATACCCAAGGATTTTAATATCATAGAATTTTTTTGTAATAATCAAAGTTTATTTACACAACTCACAATGTATGTCACAAACATGTAATTTAGAATGGAGTAAGTGAAACAATGAGAGACTATGGATAAGGATGTTGTTACCAATAATAAGATAGCACTAATCAATCTTCCTACAAGATCACAAGAATATAATTTTGTCAATTGGCATGCAATGAGAGTATCAAAGTATTATGCTTGATTTGAATAGATGTCAAGTATCCCCTTGAGCATAAGACCCAATGACTGCAAAAAGATATCTATACTTTGGAAAATTTAGATTTTATTTTTGATTTCAATAATTTCATAAACCATTTGAGCTTGAAACTTGTATCATAAAATTTTGTTGAAAGTTCACATAATGAATTGTGAATTTATAGTGCCTTAACATGACTTTGGTTTAGATTCACTACATCTTGTTATTACAATCTTACCTGATGTTTATCAGATGGTACTCAATCCTAATCCATGATTATTATCTCTCATAAATGTTGAAGTAGGATTGTGTTATTCTTGTTGGAATATAAAATCTTAATAATATGATTCATATGATAGACATCATTTTATCCTAATTTAGGGAGCAAGGTATGAAATTGTTATTAATTAGGACCATCTTCATATTGTTTTCCAATATCTATTTTAGTAGATTTATTTTTAAAATAACTCACAATAATGTGAATGGAAAAAATAGGATCCTAACATTGAATTCATATATTCTATGAAATATGACAAGATCATGCACTTATTGAAAGATTATAATTATGATTTTGATGTGGGAAGACCCATGCTCTATTAGCTCTTCTTCTAAACAAATTTCCATCCCAACCCACAAATTGGGTTGTTTACTAATAAGTCTTCTTTTTTCTATAAAAAATTTATTACAACATATCATTCCATTTATAAAATGAGTATTATCACTCACACCAAGGAGGGTCTTGATTAATGGATTGGGTTTTAAGGTTACCAAACTGAATGATTAGGCTTTGATGTTACCAAACTTAGAGGAAAAATCTTTGGTCTTTCCTCAAAGAAATTTCTTAAGTGTGTCAATATTTTATACATAAAATGTGTTATTTGAAAGGAGGGGATTTAATTATTCTTAAAATTACTCTATAGTATGGGTTTGTTTGGTCTCCATGTTCTAAGCTTGATACATATAGAGTTTTATCTTATTTAACATCTTGACTAAGACTTGATTGATTATTGGTGTTTTTGGCTTCTAATTTACCCTATATTTGTCACTCTTTGACTTTAGAAAAATAAATTATTACTTACATTTGCTTGCACCACTAAATTTGATTACATGAATTCTCATAACCAATTTGGTTGTATTAAGATCAAACTCAACATCTAAAGACCTACGTGAATTTATATTTAATGGTTATAATTTAATGTAATATTAATTGTAAATCCATTAATGTAGTTAAGAAATGTGTGACAATGATCTTTACTCTACTATCAAACTTAGCAAGGCTTCAGGGTAATTTGGTTATAACAACAAAGACTAGATAAGAAGGTTATAGGGAGAGTGTATAGTAGGCAACTTAAGGATGTGACTCTTGTGGTATTAAATGTGGCAAAAAGGTTATATTATTTATAAAACACTACTTCAAATTTTGTTTAATGTTATTTGAATTGCCTTGCATTGCTAGTTTGGCATCAAATTTGTGCCTTGAGAAATTTCAAAGTAAATTCCAATAACGTTGTTAAAGTTTTTTAATTGGATACAAATAATTTAAGTTTAACTCTACACTTAACTCTAAGTTTAGCTTAAATGGTTGGACATACAAAATTTTCCAGGAAGATGTTAAAATAATGTCATAAATTAAAAAATATTGGACCATCATAACATAAGTTTCATAAGTGTAAATAACATATACACATATTTTTTAAAGGCAAACATAATGCTTACTTATTGGTGGAGATAAATTTGGTATCCAAGGTGTATATTGAGAGATCCTTGATAGGTTTATAATAAGAAATACTTCTCATATCTCTAGGTCATTATGTTGAGATATCTATTTTACTTAATAAAATATTGATAGAAGTTGTTGGCTTTGAAATCATATAATTTTATATGAAAGTAGTATGACCCTAAAGACACCTTAAAAACATATAATGTAATGATAAATGTGGAAATGTTAATTTAATTTAATACCTTCTCATTTAATATATGGGTTTTAAGAATAATTAATTTAAATGTAAGACGTATTGTTAAGGAAATAACATAAAATATTCTTATTTACTTATTGATGATCATGTATTTGGATGTAGGCTATCTCTTAAGAGATTCCTTGAGATCACATTTTATAAATTTTTTGATAGTATATATTAGTTTTGAAATCATGATAATTTGATTTAAGGGGTAGGTTTTTAAAACATATAATTTTTATTCCAAATGTATCACTTAGGAAGTACCTTGAAGGTACTAATTACTATTTTCTTGATGGTGTTGAATTTGAGTGCCAAGGTAAATGAGAGTTATCTTACATTTTCAAAAAATTAGTTACTATATAGTAGATTTTAATTTATGTCAATATGGAATAGGGTTTAGGTTTTTGAAACATATCATTTTGATAGAAGTGATATCATCTAGTATATACCTTGAAAGTAGTACTATTTATGTATTTATGGTGTCAAATATAAGGGCCAAAATATATCTTGATAGTTACCTTGAGAGCTATCTTATTTTATTAAATTTGAGTCAAATATGTTGAATTTGAAGTTATGTAAAACTGATATGAGGGGTGGGTTTGGAAATCATATGATTTATATGCAACTATTAATGTGTAGGATCTACCTTGAATGTAGTATTATTTAATTTTTTATAGTGATTAATTTGATGGTCAAAGTATATTTTAAAAAAATACCTTTCTAGGTATCTCTTAGGTGACTTGGATTTCAATTTAAGAGGTTTATCTTGAGTGAGTTGGGTCATATCTTTAAAAGGTTCTCATAGATGGTTGCTCTCAAGGTATCTCTTGGAATATAATTTGTAGAATTCTCCCATTTTATAAAATTTGGATTGAAAATGCAATGTTTGAAATCATGTCAAGTTGATATAAGGGATAAGTTTTGAAAATAATTAAATTAAAATTCAAGATATTTTTAGGATATATCTTAAGGGTAGTATTATTTACATGTTTATGGTGATGGTTTTCAGGACCAACTTATCTTTTGAGAGTTCACATGAGAGGTATCTCTCTAGTGAAACATTAAGAGATATTTTATGGAGATGCATTTTAATTATAAGATATATATTCAATGATACCTTTATGATATCACTTGCCTATTAATTTGATATATCTCTTTATTTTTTTTTATAAAATTTGGATATAATATGTTGGATTTTAAACCATTTAAATTTGATTTAAGACAATGGTTTTTAAAATGTGTAATTTTAGGGAAGATATATCTGTTCGGACATACCATGAAGGTATTATTATTTACTATTTGATGGGTATAAATTTATGGGTCAATGTATGTATTGAAAGATACCATGAGAGGCACATTTTAGGTGATACCTTGAAGGGCCTTGTAGTACCTTCAATGTATTTCATAAGAGATACCTTGAAGGTACTATAAGGACCTTGAAGGTGTCTCTTAGGAGACACCTTAAGATACCTTGAATGGACTTTTAATACCTTCAAGATGTGTTTTAGAGGCATGTTTTGGTTTAATGTATATCATAATATACCTGGAAGGGCCTTGTAGTACCTTCAATCTATCTTAATGTGTCTCCTAAGAGATACCTTGAAGGTCCTTGTAATACCTTCAAGACATGTTTTGGTTCAATGTATGTCCTTAGATACCTTTAAGGGCCTTGTAGTACATTCAAGATATATCCTAAGACATACCTTCAAGGTCATAGGAGATACCTTGAAGGTATTACAAATCCCTTCAAGCTATCTTAAGGTGTCTCCAAGGAGATACCTTGAAGGGACTTGTAATACCTTCAAGACATGTTTTAGAGTCATGTTTTAGTTCAATTTATGTCCTAAGATACCTTGAAGGGCCTTGAATGTAATAAAGTGTCCTTAAAGTTATCTTAGGACATACATTGAAATAAAACATGCCTCTAAATCATGTCTTGAAGGTATTACAAGGCCCTTCAAGGTATCTCCTAGGAGAAACCTTAAGATAACTTAAAGGGACTTGTAATACCTTCAAGATATCTCTTATGACTTTAAAGGTATCTCCTAGGAGATACCTTGAAGGTAATAAAAGGCCATTCAAGGTATATTTAGAAATACATTGAACCAAAACATGCCTTTAAAATATACAATAACCTTGAAGTTATATCTAAAGAGATAAATTCAAGGTACCCTTGAAGGTAATACAAGACCCTTCAAGATATCTCCTAGGAGATACCTTTAAGGGCCTTGTATCACCTTCAAGGGCATCTCAAGGGCCTTAGAGCTCTGATGCTTATACTAACACATATTATATATATAATAATGTGAAAATATCAAGCCTAACATCATGCCACATGTCTCTTCATGATTTGGTCACACTCTGATACTATCGTACACTCTTGAAACTCCAAAAATTCTAAGTGTAAAGATTATTGATAGGCCTCAATATTCCATGTGTCTACCTCTTATTCACCAATAAACTACCACATCTATATCTCCTAATAATGGATAAATGCACTAAGTTTTAGGCCCTTTTCCATTTTAGTTTGATCCCTACAAATTTTTTGTGTTGCTAAAATACTGCATGACAAGCTAGGATACCAGCATGTACTCTAAGAGGACTATTGAGAACCCTAAAAAATTATGAGAAAACCTTATCTAGTTTAGGAAATATATGAGAATAAATTTGTCAAAATATATTATTATTTCTGTGAGATTAGAGATTAATTCATCTCTTAGACTCTTAGTTCTTTAGGTTGGTCCTGATACCAGGACCCACATAGTCATATCATGCAATATAGGTAGGGATAAGGCATCATCATAAAAAAAACACTAATGAACATAAAAAATGAGAAGATGATTATTAAGTACATGTATTAAATTTTTTTACCATATTGTCCTCACTAAAAATTTGATCACAAGTAATCATTCTCTCTAAACAAGTAAAAGATAATCGCAAGGTTTTCCTACATATAAATTTATTTTCATCTAATCGCTGAGTGAATTTCTCTCTAATACCCTATTCATTTCCCTTAAATCCTCCCCAAATTAAATCACCCAAAAAAATTTATGCAAGAGTCAAAAAAATAATTAGACTGGTGTAGGATTCATACATCCCCTCCTTTTTTATTGCTACATAAATCAAGCCTGTAGAAATTTTGAAGCTCCATAAAAAATGGAGAATATTTGTTAGTTTCATATTTTAGTCTAATCTTGTTTAATGGGACCTACTATGTAATTTATTTATGCAACACAACCCCTCCATGGAACCATACCTTTAATACTTGGCCTACGGTTTAAGAGATTTTTTCCCCTTGCCTATCCTCTTGTGTATGAAGAGAGACTCAAAAAATAATTATAGGTGTTAAATTTTACTATCATTTGTAATTTTTTTAAGGTTTGTATTTGGTTTTGTGTTAAAATTTAAGCTTTAAAATAATTTATATTTTTGTGTTTAAGTTTTTTATTATGTAATGTTTTGTTATTTTTTAGGTTTAAGTTTGTGTGCTATGAAGGTTAATATGTTTGGTTAAGTTGTGTTAGTTATTGTTTTTTTTGTGATGTTTATAATTTTATATATTATATATTTTTTAATTATTTTATTTTATGTTTTTTATTATATGTGTTTAGGTATACTATTTTTAAGACTAAATATTTTATATTTAATATAGTTGTAAGTTTAGTTTTGTAGTTTGTTGTCTATAGTGATTGTTAATAGTATTATTGTCTTTTCATTAATACATATATGTTATTATTATATCAAGAGGAATTATACAATGGAATATAGGATGTGGGGAGGGAGGGGGAGAGTGGGGTTCAGGGTGGGCTATAAATCCCCTCTTATATGGAGTGATATTTTTATAATTTTTCTAGTTTGACATATTTGTACATTTTGTGAAACATATGACATATCATTGCATGGAGTTTATTACAATATTCATAAGAAATTAATTATCATGAAATAAAATTCAAAAAAAAAAAATCATTATCTTTCAAATTATATATGTTTAAGATAAAAAAATCAGGTATAAATACAAGCTACAACCAATGCTATACTCAGAATGTGCAACTAAAATAAATATATTTACATTTATATTGATTCTAAAATACCACAATTTCATGAAAATATTAAAAAAAACATACAGTAACATTTATGGTCTAAGATTTAAATAATTATCATTACATGATCTAACCTAATAAGAGATCTTACACAAGCTAAAATGGTTTCAAAGCTACCTATTTTACCTTTGCAAGTGTTATTGTAGACTTGATTGTAGTGCCAATCTGAAGATGAATACCCTGACCCTAAACATCAATTTATTCCTTATTCTTAAGCAAAACAAATCATTATATACCATGTGATTTCCCTTATACTCTCCCTACATGTCTCTTGGAATGAGAAACAACTCTAAATATGGTGCCATGATTTACTAGGGTTGCCAAAATGTGGAATAGAAGGGGAAATGATTAGTAAGGAAGTGTGGTATTAATTATATCTAAGCCCTAAAACCTATATCATCATGGTGCAACCCCATACATCTATGCAAATCATTGTCATTTCATTCGAATATTCCTTTGTGGTATGACATGGGTAATATTTCTCTATTTTAGGAAGTAGCATGACCCACAAGAAATACCAAATAACAAACAAACCCTGAGTTTCTCCTCTAATATGTTTTGAGACTTCAACCCCAAAGAATTCTAAATATACTATTGAAAGTTGTCTCCAAATCATGAAAGAAAAATATATATCATTAACTTGAAAATTTGTCTTCAAAGGAGACCCACAAATTTGTCAATATCAAACATCATGAAAGACCTAAATGATCTCTCCATCTTGACCAAATAGGGTGGATTAATCTCCCCACCAAACCTAGTCCCTATAGGGTTTTTGTATCAGAGCTAAGAGCTTTGAAAACTCCACAAATCATTGATTAGAGAAAAATAACCAAAAAAACCCTCCAAAGAGCTCCAAACTTCACTTTTAATATGCTTGCACTTTTCCCACTCAAATAATAAAATAAAGTGACTTTATAAAGTACATTTTTTAATATTTCCCCAAAGTTACTTATAATACATTTTAATCTAATTATTTAATATTACCTTATAAATGTACTTCTTCCCTCTAGGCAACATTAAATTATTAAATTAACCAATTCAATTTATTTGACTATAGCCTATGAGAATTAAATAGGCTAATAAATCCACATGGAGGGATCAATGGGAAAGGGAAATTACATGGGATATAATGGAGTGAGATTGTTATAACTGGACCATAATTATAACACCCATCTTAATCAGCTCCATGATTGTGACACTATATAGAAACTTCTCTATTGAATTGGAATTGGCAGGTGTAAATACAAACTCAAATGGACATAAATACTTAAATGGCATGAGAGACTCTAAATGAATTACACATATAATTGATCATTATGTGTTCATGCTTAATTTTCTTGGTTGTGCTAACTATATTGGGGAAACCCTAAAATTTATCATCAAAATTCTAATTAACCATGTGGTGGTTGTGTGGACAAGTTTTCTTGGTGTTTGTAGACCACATAGAAACATAGAGTTATGTTGGATCCTAAAAATGTTGTGATTGATGTTATTTTGTCAAACATCTATGCATAGGTGGGGAGGCGGGGTGACATTTAAATGGTAAGGGGTTTGATGCAAGATAAATGAACTAAAAAGATACAAACAGACCCACATACATGATATCTATGCAAATTTTGAGAAATTATCTTAAAATATGAAGGAAACAAGGTATTTTACAAAATCAAGACATGCATTGAATGATGTGGTTTATGAAAATCATTTCCATATTATACATAGGCATGATCTATGCCAATAGTCATCAACATTCCAATTCAAACCTTCATGTGAAATGTGTCATTTATATTTATTGGTGGATTACATTTATGTCATGTAGATTTCATTTAGAATTTACATGACTTGCATTCATCAGAAAGGGATACACAACTTACAAGGTGGTGGGTTCTTTGATTGGATATTTTCTATTATGAAGGGGTCTTTGATAGTTTTTGTGATATAAGTTTAGTCTTGGCTTATCACCTCTTTTTTGGAGTTTGTTTCTACTCTCCTATGATATTTAGGTTGATTTTTTGAGTCTCATGTTATTTATTTCATATATGGGCATTAATATAATTTACTTCTTCCTTTCACAAGGAATATTAGGGAACACAACTCATAATACCCATGTCCCATTTGAGAATTGGATCTAGTATCATGGAGAGGGATTATGACAACCCAAGAATGCAAACAAAATATTTTTTCAAAGGAAATTTACACCGTTCAAAATCCAAATAAAATATAAGTATATACCATTTTGGAATATATGTAAAGAAAAATCCAAATAAAACAAAGTGTAGATGAGAAAATTAACAAAAAAGGCTTTGTATCATAGTTTAAGGTCAGAATGGCAGGGGTAAATACTTTCAAGGTGTGAAGCTCATAGATCACTCTAGGCTATGAATGGTTTGTTTATCAACTTTTTTTTTTCATGCATTACTTGTCTTGGTGTATTGATTTATGTAAACATGTTTTTTATTCTTAGCTTTATGATTAAATATAAAGAAAGAAAGAAAGAAAGAAAGAAAGAAAGAAAGAAAGAAAGAAAATAAAAATTATATTAATGTCCATGAATTAAAAAAATAATTCAACGAGATTTAGAGAGTATATTGAGCTTTAAATAGAAGTACCAAGGTAAGAAGACCTAGGTTACAAAAAGTAATGAAACACAAAGTATATAAGAAAGTGAAAAAAGTAATAGAGGGTTAACCTAAAGTGGTTAAACCCTTAGAAGTAAGAAAAAACAAGTAAAAATGGACTTGTAATGGATGGACCTCTTAAATAAATATGGAGTTGATGAATACAAAGAATGAGCCTGGAGTTTTTATGCCTTAGAACCCAATTTTGGTTGTCTTCCACATCATCCTCTCATCCACTTAAAGGCATCCATTAGTAGTATAAGCCCCAAATATCATAATTTTTTTGTAGATGGATCATGTTTCCTATTTTAATTATCTCTACAAAAATGCATCCTTTCCAGAGTTGGTCTCACGAGATTACTGTAAAAATATTTTTTTCAAAAATTACTCTTGCAAAGCTACTTTTTAAAGGTATGGTACCAATGTTTATAAGGGTTATTTTTATTTGGATTCCAATTCATATTCTCTAAAAACAAATAATCCAAGTGATTATTTTTAAAATTACAATTATTATATTAAAGTTTAGTTAAGGCAAATCATAGAAAGTACAAGTGTAGTGGTACTGAGGAATATTTTGCACACATAGAAGGAAATTTTCAAAATATTTTACGTAGTAGAAGGAATATTTTTTTAATAGGTGCAGATGTAGTGGTATGAGGAATCTAAAATCTACACAATAAATAATAACACTATTGGCAAGGCTTGGAAAATATTAGTCATCGTAGGGATCTACATTTTGTTGGTAATGTCCACTCTCCTGATCTGAGTAATTACAAGGTAGACAAAGAGAATTTTAAATAATAATGAGACACATAGTGAGAAAAACAATATCATAATAATATATTTACATCTCTCCCCTCTTTATTTTTTAATTTTAAATAGTCTAAGTGTAATATCAATTTGCTTTATTTATTCAGATTGGTATGATTATTTCCCTATTTTACATAATTTAAATATTCATAGTTTTTATTGATTTTGAACAAATTAATCACTAAATAAGTAAAAAATATTATATATTTAAATATAATATACCATGGATCTCAAAATGGTTTCAACATACACGTTGTTGAAGTTTTAGGAAACATTTTTCTATTAATCTAGATAAATAAAACCTATTGAATATATATATATATATATATATATATATATATATATATATATATATATATATATATATATATATATATATATATATATAACTTCAAAAAGGGTTTGAATCTATAAAACTATATTTGATATCCCCTTGAATTATAGGTATATATTCTAGTTTATGTTAATTCTCTTTTAAATTATCACTTTAAATTTTTAAATAACTACCCATAGAAAATATGTATTTTATAGTGAATATTAGGAAGCTTTGGATTGAATTCAACCTTTCCATGACCCATAGTTTTTCACTTTGATGTTAAACCAATTTTTTTATCTTAATTAGTGGGATTTTTCTTTAGCCTTGAATAAAATTTAATTACTTCTATCTTGAAAATATTCCCTTCTAGTGGTTTAGCCATCGAATGAGCTCCCCACTATATATTTCATCATTATACATATCTTGATTTGGAGGTAGAAGAAATAACACATAATAAATATTTTAATGTTTTTCCCAATGTATGTCAAGGGGTAAAGTATCCCCTCAAGATAATTTTCCTAATGTTTTATTAAATATTACTTAGTTTGATAATGCATGATAGTGGCCTAAATCAATACCCTTATTAGTTACTTTGTGGTACATATTCCCTCTTAATTAATGCCAAAAACATGGGTTGAAACACAATATCATCCTTATGGTATTAAATGCATAGAGGTACTAAAATTGAATAAGGTTTATTGCTTTTTAGGTTTGAAAAATATAAACATTATGTTTTAATCCATAAGCGTGGCCCATATTATGCTGGAATTACTTTGTTTTTAGTCTCTCCTTTGACTGAAGACATTTTTTTCTCTAATCATCCAAGCTCAATGTATCATTATGTGTGGAATTTTTTGGTTTACCTATGCCATTATGGTCATTTACATAGAAACTAGGTATCCCCTTTGTGTGTTTAGTTTGCATCAAAATCAACTCATTTTATGTTCTTATGCCATAAAGTAACATCTATATGGAGGTATTACTCATGAAATACTTTTAAGAAATAATTCATTTTGGGGGAAATGCTTCTTCCAATGGTTGATATAAATTAGTATTCCTGATAATTTTTACTATTTTTAATGTTTAGAACATAATATAAAGGACTTTCATCTCATGGTCACTACAAATACACTAGTTAAGACCATTTATAAATAAATCAAAACCAAGGTGGGGTATAATTATGGTTAGAAATTCCAAGTCAATAATTTTAATGATATAGCCCCATTGAAAAACCCTAATAAAATAATCATCATCATTATTGTTATTGTAAACTTTCCTTTAGTTTTTTAAACCCTAGTTATAAAGGCTCCTATAGAAACCTCTATGTCATTAGTGGTTTTTAATATAAAAGAAAATAATATGATTTTTAAATCACAAGATAATTTGACTTAGAGTCTCTCTTTTTCAAATCTCAAGAGTCTCTAATTTTGAAAGTCCCTATAATGGAAACAATTCCCACAACTTCATCTTAAAAAACTATGAAAACCTCTTTCCTCAAAAAATAAACCAATTTTTTATGGAGCTCTTCCCTTATTCCATGGCTTGGGATATTTATTATAACATTCCATATCTACATATTTAAAGTTTGATTTTTCTCTACATATATATCAATTTGTTTTTTTGTCTTGATTATACTTGTCACATGTTTGGACATGATATGAGACAAGGGAGATATTTCACCTTTATAGAATCTATTTTATATTTGTTTTTAATGGACTAGGATTTTACCCTTTTAACTATGCATTTTGTATAGTTGTTTATTCTGACAAGTAGACTCTTGGTTCAATTAACCTCTACACCTCTAATAATGTTATTGAAAGAGCAATACTTTAACAATGGATAGAAGATAAAATTCATTAGTAAAATTAGATATTATGTTAGTATTTTTATATTGTATAATCTATATAAAATAAGGATCATGAAGTACCAAGTCCTTATGGGGTAATAGGTTTGAACATATGTACAATGTTGAATTTCAAGATGTTGAAATATGGCTAGACAATGTTGGTTTAAGAAATTTTAGTTGTGATGACTACCTTATGGCTTGATATTTTGAATACTATGTTGGGCATGGAAGCATGCATTTTATTTTGGTTTCTACTCTTCCAACATGGAAATTAGTTTTTTCTTAATTCTAGAGAATAAGTTTTTTAATGATGTGACATAGATCTATTAAATCCATGCTCTAAATCACCAAGCAAGTTGATAATGATGGAGGAAGATGGAAAAAGATAAATAAAAATGGCAATGTCTCTACTCTGATGTGTCATACTCTTCCATAACTTATGTATATAGGTGTATAAATCATGGAAGGTGAAGAAGAATTGCTATAAAAGATGAAATGGTTCAAATTTTGCATGTTTCCAATAGAATAGACATTGAAACATATTGGTTTATCTTTTGACATTATATCAAAAAATAGTGGTCACTCCACACAAAATGGGATGAAAGTGCATAGATGCTCTAGGGTGTTACTATAAGATGCTAGTGTTGATTGAGTGTTTACGCATGAGTCTCCTTATTCCATACTAGTTAGGTTGTGTCCTAATGTTTATATATATATATATATATATATATATATATATATATATATATATATATATATATATATATATATATATATATATATATATATATATATATATATATATATATATATATATTCCCCTTATATATGTATGTATATATATATGTATATATATATATATGTATATATATATATGTATGTATGTATATATATGTATATATATATATATATGTATATATATATGTATATATATGTATATATATATATATGTATATATATATATATATATATATGTATATATATATATATGTATGTATATATATATACTTACAAAAATGGGTTCTCATTCAAGGAAAGATGGCTAGGATGTGTCCTAATTTGTGTATATATAGTCACAAAGAGATAGAGAGAAATTTTTTGTAAGTTGAATTGCCTTTAACTGACATGAAAATTGTCATAATGCATCATACAAATATCAAATTTTCAATGTGAATCAATAGGTGGTACACCAAATAATGTAGATAAGATATAAAAAGGTATTTTTAATAAAGTTAATGCATAAAACTACAAATCTTAGAGATGCTCAGTAGAGCCAAAGATGCATGCAATGAGATCCCTAAAATAAAATATTAGAGTAAATTTAAGTAAAATGTAAAGTCATAAGTGATGAGAAATGTATCTAAAATTATAGAACTTAGAAGCATACTAAATATGCATATAAATGTTTTGACAAGATGTATCAAAAAAATGTGCTCACTTGAATATCAAACATTGTTGGATATGTAGAAAATAGGCTTCTTGAAAAATATTTGAAATTAGAAGAAAATTTAATTGGTATCTATAAATCTAAACTCAATAATCTTTCCCTGTAATCTCATAACAGTACAAAAACTACAATAATGAGCTTTGGAATAAGGTATGATTATAGAAAATTATAAAAATCATATTTGTTACTCATGATGTAGTTGTGAATGTCTTCACAAACATATATTTAAATTTGATATAATTCCTCATACTAAAGGTGGTATCATGGAATGACATGATTGTAAGATAATAGATAAAATGATGTTCCTAAAATATCTTAAGAGGATATTATGCAAATGTTTTTCTAGGTGTAAGCCAAGACTCATCAAAATTTACCAACTTCCTCAAGGGGTATACAAAATAGGAACATCTCACAATTATTATAAATAAAATTTTATTCTACAAATCCATGATCAAGTAGGTACTTACATGACAAACTACATTTTTTAGATCTGTAATTATGACATAAACCATATTGACTACTAAATGATACTGTAGAGGTTGGTGTAAAATTTATCACCAGATTCTCCCAAACATAAATACTTGTATATCAATCTCCCAATTATATTAAGAAATAAGAAAAAAAAGAATATTCATTAACATATTTATGTGTAATTTATAACATGTTCAAAGCACAAAACATCTAAATAAAATGTGTAAAGCCAATTGGGTAGAATACATTTTTTCCTCCACATAAACCTTAGACTCATATCCTCTCTTAAACACATATTCATGGATTTCCATGCCATTTTATACAACAAAAATGGTGGCACATGCCTTGAGAACAAATGGAAATGTAAAATTATTAGGTTACCATATATGCTAACTACATCTAGTAATACATACCAATAGCTTCCTCAAATAACTCATTCCTATCATACCCTCTAATCATAAAATTCCATAATAAGGCATCATGATTTGATTTGGGATTTTTGTCAAATAGATATTATGCATCATCAATCCTACCACACATAACACATGTTCATAATCCTATACCTTATAAATGTGCATCTTCGATCCAATATCAGCCATAATACACATAAAGGCATAGGAGTATAAATATGAGCGTTGCATCATTGAAAGATGGTTAGGCTAGGTGAGTTGACCCTCTTTTAAATTGGTTTATTTGAAAAGGCTTGATATAAATATAGAAATAATGAAAATGACATAATAGAGAGACAAGGTTTACTACAAGGTCATGCTAACACTAAGCAATCTGAAACAACTAAGATATAAAATGATGGTGGACCAATGTCTGAGAAGTCATCAATTGGAGTATGATATGAAACACTATTACTAATATTGTGTTGTATTTAATTTTAACATGGAGGTAATGGATTTACACATCCTTATTCTCAATTTTTTTCTCTTAGGTATAAGAGGAAGCAAAAATCCATGCATTTACTATAGCACCAAATAGAAATTATATAAAAAAAGGCATTAGGACCCAAAACAAGAACCACCAAATATAAATAAAAAAATAAAACCCCATTGGTGTCCAAAATAAAGTTTCATGCATTAGAAAAATAAAATCTAAAGGTCACTTGTTATCTTAAGGTGGCCATCATCATCCTTTCTGGGTGGCCTCACAAACATAGACTTTGGCATATCCTTGTTACCATACTCCATTGTAGAGACTCTAAAATCCATCATATCCATGAAAACCATTCATAAGAAGAGAGATTGATATAAATAATTCTCTTTGTTGAAGATTAACAATAAAATGACAAGTCACTCTCAACTAAGGATGTCTGTTGGAAGAGATAAAAAATTTAAATAAGGAAAAAAGATAGAAGTAAAGAACATATGCAATTTCTTTTCCTAAAGACCAGAAAACATGCCACTTAGCTTTGAACATCTATTCAACATCACAATAATTTTTTAAGATGAGTTTGTAAGATTTTTTTCTAGGGCATGTGATGGTGAAAATAAAAACAAATGCATAAGGATCAAAAGGTCTTGATATTTAAATAAGCTTGATAGTGTGTATAAGTGGGCCACCTATCTTTGTATTGGAAAATTGCTATTTAACATGACAATAATAAGCAGGTGAGAATGCCATTTGGAATGGAGATGAGAGTGTATTGCCCTTATCTAGTAATAAAAAGTTACCACCTTTACAATATTTAAGAGACATATATCATGACCATTATACCCTATAGATAATTTTTTATCTTCAAGAAGCTCTAACTAAGCACTTCTCATAATAAAATAACTCACTACCATAACCTGTGTGAGGTTTCTAATAATTTCTAATTCTTTTAACCAAATAAAGACAGTAAATAATATTAATCTAAACTATAAGATAAACATCAAGTAACTTATTTAGGTTAAATACTTATATATTGCTTAACACATAAATCCATATATTCTATTTGGTGGAGATAGTAGGGAATAATTAAGGGTTAAATAAATTGAATGCATTAGATAGACCTTTAGGACTAATAAAGAGGTAGTTATTCCCATAAAAATGTGTGTCAATGAGTATGAAGCTAGGTTTTATATGTTAAATAAGCTAGGGTAATTTGAACCCAATCATCACCAAAATTAATCTCCTACTACTCTTTGGTTCACATGTTCTAATTATCACCAAGGCATTTATAAGTGCGTAAGAGAATTGATATGCCATATAATGTTAATATGATCTAAATAATGGTTTGTGATAGAAATATCTAAATTAATTAAATACATAATATTTTCAATGGTAATTCCTATGATAAAGTGCCATGAATTAATGGATTTAGCTAGTAATTTAAATAAATCATTATGATTTATTATTATTTTCTAGTTTGACTTGGAATAAGAAGTCAATTAGGATTTATGCATGCTTAGGAGCCATCAATGGTACCATTTAGGGGAAAAAAATTGGATGCATACATGGTTATGTGTATTCAATATGCTTAAACATATTTACATACATATACGGTAGGTCATATACTATTATTTTCCTACTTTTGATTATTGGTTCAATGGATGTCCATACCCTTTTTCAATCTCTCATTTCACCACAAGCTAAGAAGAGGATCATGCAAGCCAGGTCACCTTTTTTTAAGGCAAGTCACCTTATTCCTTCTCTATATTTTATCATCTTAATGAAAAAACATTATGGGAAATTCTCGTTTCTATGCCATGCTCAGCACCATGGTTCCCTTTGCATCTAGGAACTGGTTTCCAAAAACCATGGTTGCGAAGGTTAGCATTTCAGTGCGGCCATATCCGTGGCTGTGCTCCCTCTTCCCTCATCCCTCTATGGCTATATGGAATGTCAAAACCAGCATTTGGAGAGGAGTTGGCCGCTGAGATACTTGACTAGCGTGTGAGGCGAGGGTTTGGCCGCGGGGAGTGCCTTGAATAGATCCTCGTGGCGGTAGTTGATGTGAAAATAGTGGATCAAGAGGGGATCTATTTATACTATAACCCCAAGGTCAAGATTGAAGATGAGTTTTTTAGGGGTGGATGTCAGATCTAGTTATTTGCCATTACCTTCTGTCTATGGGGTCGTGGCTCATGTAGAAGTGCTTCCAGACATCTTTGATGAAATTTTGACTACCAAGGCAGTGTATCCTCTAAGTTTAGCAGAGGGGGAGAATGGGTTGATGATCAGGTGGATGGATTGGGTGATGGCAGTGTTGGTTTTGGGGTTTGTTTCATTATTTGTTTGGTTGGGGGCTGAGGGTGGATGTTTATGCGGCTCCCTTAAACCCTTCCTCGTGTTAACGCAACTTTGAAATGTGTAGATCTATTATTGCATGGAATTTTTTAAGGTTACAGGTTCCTGTAAAACTTGGATTCTTATTTCAGGTCATAGAGCTTGGTTTTTTTGTTTAAGTTTCAGGTCCTTGTAAAACCTAGGGAGCTTTATCTGGTTTATTTTTTTGGTTTCAAGTCCATGTAAAACCTAGTTTTGTTATTATTTTTCAGTGGGTTTGCCTGTCTAGGTGGTTTGTATTGTTTTATGTTTTTTGGTCTGTAAAGGGTTTTGGGCCCCCTTCAAAACCTACTTTTACCTTAATCTAAAACATTATGGGAAATTAATGGTGGACCTAGTTATACAAGTTGAATGTTTAAATAGGGTTTTATTGGATTCTACATTTTGTTGCATTTTGGCTTAGGAAATGGATTTGGATTGCCACTTTGTTTGAGCATGGTGATTTGGGTATTGTAATTTTTGATTTTGATGTAAAATAAAATTCCATTACCCAAATTTTCTCTTGGTAAAAACCATTAGATTGTATACTTATTGTAAAATTTAATGTTAAATTAATCAGTATTGAAATATACTTGTTTCTATTGTCAGATTTGTGTTGTTTAAAGTTCAAAATTACAATGCAAAAATCATTTTTTCAAGAGTCATGTAAATTGATACTATGAACCTATATTCTAAAATCTTCCCTTTTAAAATCTTTTTCTAAGGATAATTGTTGTTAATCCATTTTAATTTTTCTCTAATCATAAAAAATTGTGTTAATGTAACCACCAATAGATCCATTCCCTATTACTAGAGAGTTAAAAAGAAATAATTTTTAATTTTTTGAATGCAAGTTTATATTAGATAGCCAAAAATCATATGCCATGCCAACGAAGTGGTATTGATTATTAGAGTGGAAAATTTCAATGGATTCACTTTTGAATTTGCATTTTCCAAAAGATATTTTATTAGTAATAAATGATATAAACCAATAATGACAGATAAGTTTAAATAATGGAAATTGATGATAAGGCTAAGTAAATGACTTCCTTAGACAAAGTAGACACTGAGTTACATCTATTGGTATTAGAAAAATAAGCAAAGTATATTTGGGAGGAGTTGAAAAAATTATTAACTCGACTTAAAAACCCAAAATTCCAAATCACTCAAAATCAATAGTTGTTTGTGTTGAGGATGAACATTAATATGAATGGTATGAAATATAAATTACATTACTAAATATGCACCCCAGGCCTTGGGAGCATAGGGAAACACTCCCTAGATACAAGAGTGTGGGGATACACCCAGGGAGCATGCTTGGGCTATGGATATGCAAGGATACATCTAATGTATCCAAGCATATCCATAGCCCTGGGATGCTCCCTAGGTATTTACTACAATTTTTTTCCTTTAATTTTATTTAATAAAAAGTTAAACATGAACTAAAAAACAAGGTATGAAAAACTCTCTACAAGTTCAATGGTTGGCTATGTTTGACTATTTTAAAAATAAAAGCTTCAATTAGTTCATCTATAGCTTATTTATTAGGGTTGTATATAATAGTTGTGAAGGTTGTCAGATTAGGTCGGCAAGTCTTCTAGTTATTGGATCACATTTCAGCCTTGCAAAAATAAAGGAAATAATTGTCTGTAACATGATCAATATGAAGGAGATGTTGAAATCAATTATGTCTTTTTTTTGCTTATCTTTTATGTCCCAAAAATATGGTTCTCTAAGACTCTTTATGTGTAGTACATATGGTAAGATGATTTTCAAAGGTATAATATAAAATTTCAACTCGTGAATAAGCTCAAAGAAGAGAATATGGTATAGTCTTAAGTTGATTTAACACCAGGTCATCTCATTGTAATCTTCACCAAACTGAGACAATGGATTTTCTTTTGTCTTTATTTTTGCCCATATTAGTAAGTTGTAACATTTGGATTATGCACTTCTAATAATAAATAAGACTAATCTAAGTTTAATAATTTAATATTATGATATTTGGCATTGAATTATTAGTATGTTTTATGGTTATTTAACTTGTTATGTTTCCTCTATGCATATTATGTGGTTAATTTTACTTATATGTCTATATATATTTGTATATATATATATATATATATATATATATATATATATATATATATATGTCCATATCCAACCATATTCAAACCCCCCCAAAAAATTGTTGTAGCCCCATATCTTATTCTCATACCCAAATAAATAAGTTATTTTTCCTTTGCAAAACATAATGTAAAGGTTGGAGTTGATTTTAAGGATGATGATCCCAAGGTATTTATACCAAATATTTTATCACCAAATACAATAATGTTGTTTGTATATTGAGTCAATTTCCCACTTAGCACTAGAAAACATGATCACAAGACTTAGTCACAAAAGATAAGTAAGAAATTGAGTGTTAATGAAGAAGGAATAATAAATAAAACCCTCCTTATAAAAAATAAATGTAAAGGGAGAGAATAAATTAGATGATGGGACTTTTATTTTTTACAAGAAGTTAGATTAGATAATCTAGAATTGTAATAAAATAGTAGTAGACTTGCCTAAAGGGAAATTGAAGTAGATTGGGATAGGTAAAGGGAATATCCTAAAAGATGAAGTCCATAGGTTTGCAAGAGATGTCAATGAAGAGGAAATCACATTTTAATATGTGTTTACAAATTCCAAATACATGGATAGGTTATCCCATATTGATGGTTGTGTAGGTCTCAACCAACTCCAATTAAGACGTAATTAGCTTTTTATTGGATGGTTATATATTTTTATAAAGGGTGGTGTTTTTTTTAAGTTAAAATCATAACATGTAGTTAATAATAGGATAATTCATTTAATTTTAATTGTAACCTATGACCACATAACATGGGCTTCTATAAAGGGTAATGAAATCACCTTTACATAGGAACTTTATTTGTAATCCACAAACATGTTTCTCAACCTAATGATGGATCACAAAGTGTGATTTGAAATGTTGAACAAAATTTCTACATAGTTTTATCTCAAATCTCTCATATTTATCTTATTAACTTTGAAAATATAAAATCTTGAACATGAGGAATACCAATTTGATTAAGCTTTGACATCTTATATTATATGGATCTAGAAGTGTATAATGAATAATGAAGACTAAAAGATTTATTGCATTACAGACTCATCTTAGTCCAAGATTTTTTCATGGATAGTTTTTTTACAAGGGGGTTTAATGAGCTTATGAGTTTATCATCTACTACAATCATCAAATTCACTACTAGCCAAAGGCACCATCCACTTGAGTACATTATCAAGGATGTTGAGGACACCATTTCCATTAATCACTTTCATGAATGGGCTTATAATTTATGGGTAAATAATGCCAATACATTTTACCATTATTTTATTTTATTTCAACTTCATTTAACAAGTCGTATTTCTTATCTGGGGTGCCCTATTTTTGCATTAACTAATGTGTGTTTCTAATTTGATTGTTAGATTGATATTTATTCATTTTAGATTGATTTCTAGGAGTGAATTCTATTAGCATTCCCATTTTGGTGTGCCTAGTTTAAATTTCTTGTATAAAGTTCAAAATTTTATTGAGGGGAGCACTCTTTTGACTTGCAATGTGCCTCTTTAGTATGCATTTCTTAGCTACTATTACAATCTTGTGTACTTTAAAATTAGGTTTGATTCTACTTTTTTCAATTATTTTGTTACCCTTAGTGGCCACATAAGTTTTAGGTTTGTCTTGGTTGGGCATTGGAACTAAATCCTTCTTATTGTGTTTCACTTATCTACTTTTCTAATTGTGTATTTTATAGGACAATGTTGGTCAGTCTCCTAGGGTCTTCTTCTGGAAAGCTTCATAAGGAGTCATTTTGATTTATCTCTAAGTTTCATATGCTTTTTATTATGACTATAAATTTTTACTTATTTATTGAGGCTTAATTTTTTAATCTTCCAAATTAAACCTTGCCCTTGAGTGTGGTTTTTTTAATTTAAATATTTATATTCTTGAGTGTACATTATCCATAGATTGACCTCATTATTGTGTTTATGCCTTGTTTAATGATAAGTTATCTTCACAATATTTATTTCAAGGCATCACCTTCAACACTTTCTTGATGATTTCACATCTTTGATTCTACATTAACATAAGATTATTGGTTTAAAAACATTACATTAATTATGGTTTGGTCTTGGATTTTGCACTAGACCTAAACATGGTTTGTTTGCCTAGTTTTATCTTTTCTTCATTGTCCTCTTTGGATTGTTGTAATATTTTCTTAGTTTTCAAGGTTTTATTTTGGTTTTACTTCCAAAATTATCTTGATTGGTTTCAATTTCTTATTTCTTTGAATTTTTAACTACTTTATTAACCTTCATTCTTGTAACAACTTAGAGTTGGTTTGAGTGGAATTTGAGCTTGGTTTACCTTCTCACACACACACACACACACACACACACCCACACACACACACACACACACACACACACACACCACACACACACACACACACACACACACACACACACACACACACACACACACACACACACACACACACACACACACACACACACACACACACACACACACACACACACACACACACACACACACACACACACACACACACACACACACACACATTATTTTAATTTTTTGAAAAAAATAATCTTATATTACTCCAAGGGACATAAAGTTACATCATTTAAGAATAAATATAACAATAAGAATAAATAATTACATCATATAAGCATAATGTTGATAAAAAGAATCTCTCCCTACATAGGCAAAGAAAGAAAGCACCTGAGCCTTCACTCTAATGGGCAAAGAGTTCACATCTCTTCAAAACCACTCAAACTTAGCTTGTATAATTGGAGAATGTTTCGTTCCTCACCTGAAACTCATTTGGGAGTTTTAATTTTGTTTGAGGGATGTTTTTCTTGTCATTACTTATTAATTTAGACTATCAATATGACAATTTTTTGATATATAATTAATATTTTCCTTTGAGTAATGATCTTGCATTTTCACATTAATCTCCATGATTGTAGCACTCACCTTGTTTTTGTATCTAAAGATTCCCTTCATTTTTTGGTAACACCAATACTTGTAAAATTTTCTTAAAAGTCACAAAAAATACCTTTCTATGAATCAAAATCTACTTGATATAAAAACATATCACCACTAATGTGTTCTGTTTGAAAGGGATGAAAAAAATTGCATGCTCAAAAATATATTGCTTTTGTTTTAATATGAATCTCCAATTTAGTGGATTTTATTTGGATTATTTCTTACATGTTCTCTTCTTTGAGCTTATGATTGTATTGGTGAAGTTGATTATTGTAGTATATGATAGTATGTTCTCTTCTTTGAGCTTATTCATGAATTGAGATTTCATATTATACCTATGAAAATGATATTACCATATGTACTACATGAAAAGAGTCTTGGAGAACCATATTTTTGGGATATTAAAGATAAGAAAAAAA
Source organism: Torreya grandis (assembly GCA_037957365.1). Classification (NCBI taxonomy): domain Eukaryota; kingdom Viridiplantae; phylum Streptophyta; class Pinopsida; order Cupressales; family Taxaceae; genus Torreya; species Torreya grandis. The sequence goes on along the minus strand of JARHVA010003152.1, from coordinate 2,008,068 downwards.
TGACATTATTGATTTCAACCTCTCCCTCATCTTGATCATGTTACAAACATTTATTTCCTTCATTTTTGAAAGGGTGAAACATGATTCGAAAACTTGAAGACTTGCTAACTTGATATAGAAAACTTCATAGCTATTGTATATAATCTTAATATAAAAGCTACAGATGAATTTATTGAGGATCACATTTTGAAAACACAACTAGCCATTAAAATTGTAGATAAGCTTTCATACTTTATTTTTTTAATTCTATTTTGAAGTCCATGTTTGACTTTTTATTAAGAAAAATTATATTTCATCAAGAACTTATTGAAAAATTAATTATAATTAGAATTAGAATGTTGTGAATAAATAATTTTATTAATTTATTGAGTAAAGTATAATTCCTCCAAAACTCTTTTAAAACTTTGGTGATTGGTAGATTTGCCATATTACTATTTGATTTTGGTGCTACAATGTTTAGTAGGGAGCATGCAACTTGCCAGTTGAAAGCTAACTCTCTTTGACACTTTTTAGTGTAGGTTGGAGGATGACTATAGAAAATAGTAACTCTAGATAATCTATTTATTTTTAATAACTTCCTCGGAAAAAAATGTTATAACTCATGTAGGTTATAAGACTTTTTTTGACAACTTTTTATTAGATAGTTATTGACTTATTATGGAACACCATGTGTAATGATTATTTTATTTCTCTTTTAATGCAAAAACCTTTTTATTGATCCAACCCCCTTAAAATCACTCTTGTAATAAAATTTCTTTATAGGTATATTTATAGATATATATTTCATGATGTTCATGTATGTTGAATATTTATACATTAAAAATGAGCGTCGTGTTACAAGTATCTAGTCATGTAAACTTTTAATTTCTTTATAGGTAGAAATGGGGTTTGCCCATTGTTATTCCTAAGACAATTGGGGTATTATTAAATGATATTGGGTTCTAAGTTTACCTTCATTGGAAAATTAGTATTACATTGAGGAAAGGATATTATTTCTCCATGATCAATCGAGTTTAATGTTTCTAAATGTTCTTAGGTTATACTCTATGAGATTGATATGAGTAAGCAACATACTAAAATTGGTATTTAGAGTTGAGAATGCTCAATCCTCCATCTTAGAACCAAAATAACAAGTGGTTTCCTACTTTTGCTTATGTCCATATCTAGTGATATTGGGAATTGTGTTTTCTTCCCTTTAAAACTTTGGCTATAATCTTCCTTTTTATAGACCCTTAGAATCTATTTTCCATCTTGTAAGACACATAGATATAATTAAATCTTGTTCCACTATGTTGATGGGAACTATCCATAGTTTGTAGTTTAAGTATTTAATATTTAAAGTTAATTATCTTGCTAGGAGGAACGTGTGGATGAGGATTCAATTTTGTCCCAATCTTTTGAGAAGCATGTTACAATCCATCTTTGGAATGAGATTAATTAATGTAAATCTTGGGATATTATGTATTTTATTGGGATAAAAAGTGTTGGGTTCCTTGTAATATGGTTCTAAACCATATCCCTTGGTTAGTAAACTCAATAGCTTCACTGGAATCCCATTATTGAATAAGGTGTTGGAAATAATGGCAACAATAAAGGTACATCCATTGTTATACCCCATCCAAATATCATAACCCTAAAATAGATCTAAAAACAATAATTGGAGTACAAAAATATAATAAACAAGTGATGTGGGATGGCTTAAGTACCTGATGATGCAAAAAAAAATTGTATAAGGTCCACATCATATTTATGGACATGTGCCATCCATATGTGTTTTTATATGAGATTAACCTTATGAGAATAATGTGACTCTAAGATTAAAGGATTTTTAAAAAAATACCTTCAAAATTGGTCAAAAAAATAGTATTTTGTCCTATAATTGAGAAAATAATAGGCTACTCCCTTATAACTGCCAATCGCATTTTCAAAGTTTCATAGAATGATATCACTACCCTTTATAAAATATATTGACACTATCTGACCAAATGTAGTGAACATGTGTTCAATCTAAGCTATTATTATTTGGATTGTGGAAATTAATTTTTCCACTCATTAATGATAGATAATAATAATCTATTCCTCAACCATTTATTACATGCATGCCTAACATCAAATAAAAAACATTTGCATCCACCAAAAAAACTAGAGCCTTAGTCGATGTTGGGCCTTTTAAGGCATGCAATGCACTATCAACAAAGGCCAATTATACTCTTGTACATAGTAGCATGGATATTACACCATGGGGTTACACTGTAGCATTTGTAAAGGCCACTTTCACCCTTGTACACAACAACATGGAAACTAGACCATGGGGTTACACTGTAGCATTTTATAGTTTTCAAAATAATATTTAATTATCTAGGAGCTTGGTACTCTCCATGTATTTAAATGGTTGTTAAAATTATTTTATTTGGCACCAATGAAGACTTTATAATGTATTTGGTAAATCATTGAATATGTTTTCTTCTCCCTATCATAGTCAATTAGAATCATTTTTACAAAGACCCAACAATCCGTGTGCTTGAGTTAAAATATGGGAGATCAAAAGAGAGGTGGTACTTCAAGTTGGTTTTTTTGAAATTTTACACAAATATATAGCCATATTAAACCAAGTCACCCAAACAAGGGCTCACATTTACTTAAATATACATGATTGCTTCTCAGAATCTATGTTCTTTGTCTCTAATCGATTGAGATAAAAGATGCGTGCAATAGTTTCAACAAAATAGTCTAAGCTCTATCTTTGGATAAGCCCCCAATGAGATGGAAAAAAAATGAGTCAAGTATCATTAGCTATAAAGAGTTAAAATAATCCATTAGAAAAAACTAAAGAATCAAAAAACTCTTAATAGAGTAACCATCCAAAAATAACAATTCACAATTCAATGAAATGAAATTAAGTGCTAAAATTTTTTATAGCAGAGTCTAGCTCCAAATCCTCAATTTATATCATATTTTAATTTTTTAACCATAATATACCAAGATAGATCTTACTCAATAATAATCATATGGAATATGGGGGATAACAAGGCATGGCACGTAATAATTTGATAAAAATGGTTTAATCACTCAATAAAACAAAAGACAAAAAATAGTTACTAGTAATTCATCCATCAAAACTTGATTGAGATGCACTCAAATGTTAATTAAAATTGGTCTACTCTGAAAGTTGATGAATTGAATCTTATTCCTCCCAAGCCCACAATTTTTAAAATGAAGTAAAAGTACAAAACTCCATATTGTGCTCTAGAGGGGCTATGGTAACTTCATATAGATAGTAGCTAGGGGATACATGCAGCAACTTCAAAAAAATTATAATCATCATTATATTAAGAATAACCATTTCCTAAAACAAACACACAATTAACATTATGATTGATAGTGGGTTAAACTATTACAGTTTCCACTAAATAGTGAATAAATGTATGATGGGCAGTAAATGAAATGAATAAACTTACCCTATGTCCATGGTTTTTATAAAAATACAACTCCAAATGATAAAGGCCATGAATAAATTGGTTAATTCCCAAATTCCATGCCATAAATATATTTTGACCTACTCAAAAAACCAACATGCATCACTATAACTGTCAGTATTGAAGGAGTGTGTAGGAAGAAGTGTAAACAGTCTTATACTTTCATTATTAGTATATAGAAATAAAATTGAAAGATCATTTATTAGGTTGAAATCACCATAATAATTAGGATAAATAGAGTATATCTTAATGTTTGTTTCTATGGTTTTTGGCAAAAAATGAGTGACACAGATAGATAGACCACTATAAATTATATACAAATGGCAAAGGTACCTGATTTGATCCACACAAATAGAGATACACTAAAATTGGTATAAATCTATTTGTTTAATCTGATAATGTCCTATGTTTCTTCTTATGGTTCATTTTTTCCAAATTAATTATATAAAATGCAGTTAATTTCACTAAGAAACTTACATCCACCTAAATGATCATTTTATTTTTTATTCATTTTCAAACTACTATATTAATATAATAGTATGAACATGGTCAGCTAATAATCACAGAATCACAACAAGCTCTCCTATCTAAATTCACTCACCTATTGAAAATAATTAATTCTATCTACTCCAGATATTTATTTAAACATAGTCAACAAGAATCTGCAATCTTGTTAACAATTAATTACCCTACTCTTCACAACACCTAGTAAAGGTGATAAGCTTCCAAATTTGTGTCTATCTCTTGATTTATATTAAAGAGTATGAGGATGAATATATACAATGAACTATGTTCCATTTCAACCAATGATTTAAGTCTGATTATGTAATATGATTTTTGGGATTTAGCTACATACTTTTGAGTCATGAGTAGTAGTTCACAAAAACCCGTTTAACTTATTTGCATCTAAAAATAATTTTTTAACATAGATTTATGTTGACATGTAAATGTATTTTGAGACAATAAAATTTTAGTTAGTTGTTTCAAGAGAAGAGGCTTAAAACCTCATTTTCATAGAGGATACAATAAATCAAAAGAAATTAAGGCTCTGATCCAACAACCCTGCTCACATGAAAATATGATTCAAGTCACCAATTTTTCTTTACCTTCCTCTATTGAAATAATAAAAACTATACCATCAAATATAAAGTGGTAATAGTATACAAGCATAATTAGCTAACCTAACAAAAATTAGAAAATTTACCTTTTTTAAGACATTCAAAAATGAACAAAGTGAGCAATGTTATAAAATGTCAGAAAAAACCTCTATGTACAAATTTCAAACCATAATATTTCAAGGTAATGGTGTAGAATTGAGAGAGGTTAATAAATAAATGATGCTAAATAAATGAATTTGAGTATTCTCAATAGAAAATAGAATCCTTTTCCCTATATAAAAATGTTTTTCCATCATAAATTATTTGTTGACAAATTTAAATTAGAAATTTTTGATCTCTTGAGAAAATTTGATGAAATGGATATCCATGCATCCAAAACAAGATACTCATCCTTCAATAAAATTGAATTAAAAACTAAAATTCTCTATATTAGCTTAAAGTCTAAAAATAAGTAAAGTCACCTACAGAACTCAAAATTTTGAATTTGTGCCAAACGTCCTTACAAAATATTTTAGATAGAATGAAATGTTTAAAATGTTTGGATCTTCACTTGGTTAATACCCAAAATGGTAAAAATGATCAATATGGTGGTATTTAGGAATGGATAATCTGATGTGGCCTTAAACCATCCATGATTTTGAAAAAACAAACACATATAATACAATCAATATACATAAACCCACCACTTAGGGTCACAACATAAATCATCTTCACTTTGTGAGTCACCCTCTTAGAAAAACTAGGAACTGATTTCACCATATCATAAGCATCTTCCAAATAACCCAAATAACTATCATGAGTATCTTACAAATAACCCAGATAACTTTGCATCTGGGTTATTCAAAATCTAAAACTTGTTGGATATCAAAAATGTGCAAAAATGTGAGAGGGAATTAAATTCAAGCCTTTGTAATCCTAATTACATTTAAAAGTTTGAATCTTTTAGGTCATCATAAAACATATATGAGTTTGAGTCTGTTCATAGTTTAGGGCATTGAAATATTTCAAACTTGTCAGTTCATTCTAAATATGTAAAATGTAAGTGGTTTGAATACCTTCAGTATTTAGGGTTTTCTAAATGTTGGAAATTTTTAATATGGGTTTTTATCTTTATGATTAGGCCTTGTGTCTGGATGGCTCTCCTACTTTGTTTACTTACTATACTTGGGGCATGTTTAATCATTATTATATTTACAAGAGTAGTTGGTGAATTATTGGCATGCTAATCAGGGTCTTGTTCATGCAAGAAACCATCAAGGTGGAGTCTAGAGTGCATTTATATATCAAGATTTTATTATTCTTATCTTAGCCATCATGGCTCTTCTAGGTAAGTTTAATTTACCCATATAATTTTCCATCCATTTGTGTTTAGGGTGTGATAGAAGAGTTCTGAGTACTAGAATAGAAGAATCCCAATGATTAAGAGTTTTAGTTTCCATGGATTTTTTCAAATGTTTTATTTGGGCTTTTACTATCTTTTGGTCTATTGATTACTACCTTAAAAAGTAGAAGGGCACAAACTTGGTGATATACTATAGGTAATGTGATGGTACATTTTTCATGAAATTTTATATTTAAGAAAATTTAAAGAGATTAGAAACATAATTAGTATAAGATATCCAATGCCATGGAAGGATTATTCCTTATCCAACATAGTTATTTCAAGATTTCCAATGTCATAAGATTAGTAAAATTACATAAATCCATACTGTGCTTTGGAGGGGCTATGGTAGCATCCTGTAGATGATAGCTAGGGGATGCATGTAACAAATTAATTGAACTTATAATCGCCATTAGATTCATAATAACCCTTTCCTAAAATAAGCACAAAATTACCATTTAAATAGAACATATATATACTCATCAAAGAATTTTAAGATAATATACACACATTCTTGTTTTGATGTGTGGGCAACCATTTTACATATTTTGGCTTGTGAAAACTCCTGCTATCCACCCAGTGTTTCCCTGCACTACTTGGGACTTTTGTTTGCATCTTTGATGTCATTTTAAATAGTCCACATCCTTTACCACTGATAGTTTTAGTGACGTGTAGATTTCAACATGTGTTTTATGAGCAGGTTAACAAATGTTTATGGTAGGGCCATTATCATTTGAAACTATTTTTTCTAGAAACCATGGACATTCCTATGACTTTGTTAAGCACAGATGTTTGATTGGATGTCTACCATGTAAGTAATCACTAGTTAATGGTAACTAAAAAAATATTAATATTCAATGTAATAATTTAGAACATAGTTTGGATTTATGAAAAATCATCTAATCCCATTGGCTATAGGGAATAAGTAAGTGAAAATATTTGCTAAAGATGGAAACAATAATAAATATCAAGTAATAATAAAAATCCATCATTGAGCTACACAAATTGAAGAATCCTTTAATCCTTAGTTCTCTTAAAATTTATAATTAGTATTTTGATTCATTACCTATTTATCACACAAGTATCCTATCAATATATTTTATGGAGAGTGGTATAGTTTTGATCTTGTGAGGTAGACCATCTTTGTGAACTATGCCAAGAATAACTTAAGGAATTATAACTTCATATTGAGTAAACTTATCTAGTATAGTTATTGCCTAATAAGTATTATAACATTAAGTCACAACAACTCTCATCTTGAATTTTATTGATGTCATGGTTAAGTAAAAAGAGTAAGGAGGATGGTAAATTCCATATCTACATTTGAGGATGTGTTATGAGGTCTGGAAGCCATATTGAAAGGATTATTAAAAAGTTTAAAATTTTAGCCTACATGGCACCAATGGATGTTTTCGTATATTAAGATTATATGAACCTAGTGTCAGATCTGTGTTATTAGGCTCATATCTATACTTATATGTGGTCATTATCCTATTAGTGAGGGTAAATAGAGGTTGCCAAAAATTAGATTTAACTTTTCCTTTGTATGAATAATGTAATCTTATGGTTTAGTATCCTTAGTAGGACATTTTGACTTAGTACAAAATAAGAGTCACTAAATATTTTGGTTGTCAATAAGAAGTACTTGATCTAATAAGAATCATTATCCATTTCTAATATTGACAACATAAGTCTGGTATGTATCTCTTTTAACACTAAGTGTTACAATACTGATGTATTGAACACCATATATGTGAATGACCTTTGTAAGAGTTGGTGCTTAAGAATGTAAAAATTAAATGGTTTGGTCAATGTGTGGAAGGAGTTAATCAAGAGAAATTTTACACAAAATTTTTCTATTTCTAAGAGTGTATGATGTCAAAGTATGGACCAATCAATAAGAGACATGTGGCATGATGTTAGGCTTTCTAGTCATGCAATCTCAGACCTATCAGATGTGTTAGTCCCAATGTCAAAGATATAAGGCCCTTCAAAATACCCTTGAGATACCTTTGAAGGTACTATAAGTCCCTTCAAGTTATCTCCAAAGATATATCTTAAAGGCCCTTGTAATACCTTTAAGATTACCTTGAAGGTATCTCCTAGTCGATACCTTTAGGATATACCTCTAAGGTACTACAAGTCCCTTCAAGTGATAAGTACTTGATCGAAGAAGAACTATTATCCATTTTTAATATTGATAACATAATTTTGGTATGTATCTATTTTAACACTGAGTATTATAATATCAATGTATTGAACACCATGTGTGTGAATGAGCCTTACAAGAGTTGGTGCTTACAAATGTAAAAATTGATTTGCTTGGTCAATGTGTTGGAGGAATTAATAAAGAAATAATTTTTACACAAAATTTTTCAAGTTCTAGGAGTGTAGGATGTTAGAATATGGCCTAATCAATAAGAGACCCATGGAATGATGTTAGGCTTACTAGTTGTGTAGTCTTAGACCTATCATATGTATTAGTCCTAGTTTTAGAGATCCAAAGGCCTTAAAAATACCCCTAAGATACCCTTAAAGGTACTAAAATGCCCTTCAATTTATCTCCTAGGAGATATATTTAAGGGCCTTGTAATACCTTCAAGAGTACCATGAAAGTATCTCTTAGGATATACCTTGAAGGTACTAGAAGTCCCTTCAAGATAGATATCTTGAAGATACTACAAGTCCCTTCATGGTATCTCTTTGGTGAAGCCTTGAAGGGACTTGTATTACTTTCAAGGTATCTCTTGAAGGTAACTCCTAAGAGATACCTTCAAGATACCCTTGAAGGCATTATAAGGCTTTTCAAGATATTTCCTTGGAAATACCTTGAAGGTATTCCAAGGACCTTAATGTTATATCCTAGGTGATATCATGTAATACCTTAAAGGTATTATAAGGACCTTAAAGGTATATCCTAGGTTATATATTTAAGGTATTACAAGGTATTTTGAGGAGATAAATTCAAGGTATCTTCTAGGAGATACCTTGAAATTATTAAAAATATCTTCAAAGAGATACTTTGAAGGTATTACATATACCTAAGGTATCTCCTTCAAGTTATCTCCTACAAGATATCTTGAAGGTATTACAAGTGACATCTAGGAGGTACCTTGAAGTTATTACTAAGACATTCGATGAAATACTTTGAATGTAACTTAAAGGTAAATGGTAAATTCCCAAAAAAATAAACTCTACAAGCCTTAAGAGATGGTAGTCTTATCCATATAGATACTGGTCCATTTCTACCTATTGAAATGTATGACAAGACATCATTAAATTATTATATTTTATAGCTCTTCCATGATTGGTATAGCATCTAGGAGTTTTAATATGATATTATTTCCATCCCCACCAATGTTAATAGACCCATTATCTATTTTTTTACAATTTGTGATTATTATTATTTTTATTAGAGCTTTAATTTCCTTGAAAATTCTTTTTTGATATATCCATGCTTTCCTATAACTTCTCATAGACTACATGTAGTAGTTATGTAATAAGTCCTCAAACCTATGAATGTATGTTTCCTTATAATGGAAGAGTTGTAATTTGTTTTGGATACTAATCTGCATAGATTTGGGTTTTTTATATCTACAGGAGATGCATTATTACCATTATCTATCTTAATTTTATATGTATTTTGGTTTCACATATAAATCATTTAGCTTATGTAGATGTTGTCAGTGGGTGTCAGTAAGTTTATTTGGTTTATAAATACTTTTGTGTTTTAAATTTATAAATGCATCTATAAATTTATTATATTTACCATGAATTGCTTCTTATCTGCAATTCTAGTTATTATGTTAACTAAAGGATTAAAGCAAGAAAGTTTGATGATAGAAAAAAATTATAATTCAAAGAATGAGAGCCTTTAAACTTTACAATTGGGAATAAACAGGCTTGTATATTATTTACTTTTTTGTGTAAATCTAACTATTGCAATTTTGAATAGATAGGGAAAACCATGGCAATTTATAGAGCCATCTTAAGGATTGTTAGGTTTCTTTAAAAATGACATATGCATATCATTTAATAATTTAATAATATTTGACAGTTGATTTTAAACCATGTAATCATTGACATATAGGAACTTCACATTTTGTGATTTTCCATTGTTACTTTTCCCACTTTGGATTACCACTTCTTACAAAAATTAGTGAAATAAATCACACATTACTTTAGTGAAGCTAATGGTGGAATGGGTCTCAATATTTGGAACTCCCTCACCATTCCATCACACACATATGGATATGACACCTATTTTCTCATAATCCTAAACATATTATCTGTATTAGGCCACTTTCATAGAAGCATTGCACTCAGTTTTTGCCATACAATAAATATGGTTATTATCTTCTTTTTAGTAATGTATTGATTCCTTAGATAAGCCTCCAAGCATTGGATTTTTATTTCATGCATGGTGTGTTAAGTGTTTTAAGTCTTGGTTTGTGTATAAACCCATATGTGCATACCTATTATGTAAATATGAGTTGATGCCATGCTATGGTTTGAGTGCCTGTTTATTGGTTGTTTTTCTCTTATCCTCTCATAAATTGGTTACTATGGATATGGAAATGGTAGTTTTAGTGGTTAAATTATTCATTACTTGCATACTATTGAAATCCTTATCATTTTATATTGTTATACAAATGTATTTAATTATTGTTTTGTGAATTATTTAGTTGGGTTTGATTACCCCAATAAACAAGTTCTGAACTCTCTTGATTTTTGAGATAATTAATGGCTAACATAGTTTTAAATTCTATTTCATACCTTATTTTTTGAGAACAAGCAATTATGTGTTATTGCTGATTGAACTGATGCTTTGTGATTTTTTTATTTTAGGAGAATAAAACATTTTACATTATGCTAATAATTGATCCCTAAAACTACTTTAATATAAAATATGTTTTGTATGAGACATTCTTGCATTATTTATAACCTCATGATGATTTTTGATAAACATTACATGATTGATAGTAATTGTTGTAAATTCATCTTATCCTTGCTTGGGCTCATTTAAGGAGTTAAGGAGGTTGTATTGTATCACAAGGGTAGTTTTATACTAGTGTGACATATTTATTATGATAAGAGTATGCTAAAAATGAGTTTGTAGTTATATGGCCTATTATGTATCATTTATCATGATGTTCATTGACCTTTTAGTATGATTTAATTTATGGCTTAAAATAAAGAAAAACTATTCAATTTCTTATCTAATGATTATGAAAATGAGAGACATCTTGTTTATGATCTAATTTTATGTCTTAAATGTTGACAAGTTACATTATATTCTATTCCTACTTATTGTTAACCTACTAGAAATTACCTTTCTTGATTTGGAAATATACTACTATTTGTTGATTACTAGCATTAGTTGACCCCCTTTATAACCACATATTGTAGGAAATTAATTATTGAGTATCGTGTTATGGGGGTTTCTTTGAAAATATTTTTGATTATGTTCCTCTCTTGGCTCCATCTTCTTGTATCATTTTTTTGTTGTAGACCTCTCTCTCTCTCTATTTGTATCCATGAATGTATTATTGTAAAATTGATCCTTAATATGGATTTTGATTATATACATCTATTATAAAATGTTGTATTACTCTTAAGGCTTGTATATTGGCTGAAAATGTATTATGTATAGGCATATGTTTGAAGTTGGGTTGCACTCTCTTAGTATAAAACTACATTTTTATTGTTATCTCTAGTTGATGAAGATTGCCACTATAGTTGGAGGTAGTTTCTTTCATGAGTGGTGGATTTGTTTGATTTATGGATGTTTGTATTATTTATTTTGATCTTCAATCTAATTTTTATACTAAATTAAGAATTTTTCAGTATGGAATGTAATTCCATACTTAAACATTGATACTAGAATGTATGCGCTGATGTTTATATTGTAATAATGGTGTATGAAGTTGGGTGAATAATTAATATCTAGAAATAGTCTATCATTAAACTTGAAAAGGTCAAATTTTAAGTATTTTATTATCAAGGAAACTATTATATAAGGTCATTTGGATATTCGACAAACACATATTCCTTGTAGTGAACCTTATCTTGGCATAATAACATGTGAAGTTATTCATCTTGATGGTTATGAGCAATAATTATTAAAGGATTTTTTTAAAGTATTCACTCACCCTAATATAAACTATAATAAGTTAATTATGTTATGTGGTTCTAAGGTATTCTTTGTAAAATATTGATTATATGGAGTTATTTTGTTAAGTGAATATGACTGTTATGGACCTTATGGATGATCAATAAAGAGATTAGTATTGTTGGATATAAAAATTAGGATGAAGTGCAATTATCTATTCCTTATAGGAGTAGTACATAAATTTAGTTAAAAAAAATCTGATAATTATTTTAAGTATTAAAATAAGTTTAAATATTGGTGGTGAATATAAGAAAGACATTCATATGTTTGGACTAGGTGTGTGGTTTTTATTGAATACTAGTAAATTAAACATGAGAAAAATGAGACTTAGAATGTAGTTCATTTATTATTGACTTAGTAAAGGAAATAAAAATTTCTCATTATACACTCATTTGTTGTATCTATAAGGGTTAGTAATTTATGTTAGAGGGTTAAGATTTTCTATCTTTAAAGGCTTAGGAAGCCAAGGTAATAATATCACTTTCAACAATTGGTTGTCTACTTTTATGCCAAGTGGGATCCATTTTACCACTATTACTCTAGTTTATTATAGATTAAATTCAAAGGTCTTAAAGCTCTATTTTAATAACAAATTTCTCACCAAATCTGAATAAATATTTCCATGAATTATTTAGTTATTTAATCATGAATTGTTTGTGGAGAATCATTTATATTAGAATAAAAGATTCTGAGGAAGAAATTAAGACTCTTTTGAGTGTTGTTTACTCTTTTAAATTATGAAATAAGTATATTAATTATGATCACTTTCTATAAATCTATTTATCCCTTTTAAATGTTACTTTACCTTGTATAGAATGATTAATTTATTCATGTGGTGAGATAAAATCATTTTTTTAGTGAACCATGTTTCTTTGAAAACTTATCATTTGATTAAAAAATGAAAAGAGAGGCTATCTATTGGATCATTGATCATATTCTAAATTTTATGTTAGATTTTACCATTAATGCTTGGCTAGGGCATATAAATCAATAAATAATTCAAATGGCAATCCTAAGGATAGATCCACTCTGAGGAAACTAATAAATATTAAGGATGGAATTATGAGTTATGTTATAATCTCCTTTAGTCCTTAATTTTCTTAAAATTTGAAATTAGTATTTTGCTTCATTGTATATTTATCACACAAGTATACTATCAATATCTTTTTTTGAGAGTGGTAGAGTTTTGATCTTGTGAGATAGATCATATTTGTGAACCATGAAAATGAGAATTTATTTCAAAAATAGTTCAATTTATTTTAAGTATAATCTAGTTCATTTTTAAAAATAGTGAAATTTATTTCAAGTATATTGATTTTACATTGGAAATACTTTACCTACATTCCAAATTTATTTAATGTTTGCACTTTATTTATAATGAGCTTTATTTAGAAATAATTTAGACTTATTACAAATATATTAGGTTGCTATGGTTTATTTGTAATAATTCCAATTATTTTTTGATAAAGTTAAATGTATTTAAGATATTTTTAAAATATTGGACTACTAATAATCTATATTATTTTTTAATAATTTGGACTTATTACAAATACATTAGATATATGCAATTTATTTATATTTCAACTAATTATTGATAAAGTCCAATTTATTTGTAATAGTTTTTCAAAATTTGGACTACTAATAAGTCCAAATTATTCAAAATAGTCCATTTTATTTGAAATTATTTATGCCCAAATAGTTCAAAATAGTCTAATTCATTTGGAATATAGAAAAAATATTTTTAGAGAAAATATTCTCCACTCCACTTTAGTGGTTATAAGTCCAAATTATTCAAAATAGTCTGTATATTCATTTTAAAGTAGATGTGTGATTTAATTACTATTTGGATTATTAATCTACTTTAATCATTTTTTTTTCATATTAGATGAAATTTATTAATCACAATTTAGATAAAAGATATTTTTGAACCCATTTTATTTATTAAAAATAGCCAAACCCTAGATTTTGACTCTAAGGTTTCCTTATATTTTTTTACTCATAGGGCTTCAAATTAAATCATGATTTCCTTATTATGTTGGAATATGAAGTAGAATTAGTTTATCTTTCTCCTCTTCTTCTCATTTAATATTTGTAAAATTTCAAATGGTTAATAATTAATCTCTTCCTCTTCTTCTAGTTGATGCATTCTTTATAATTACAATAAAAATGGACAAATTAACAAGATTGTATGTTATATACTAATGATGATCATGATTATGTATATAATGATGATAATGATTATTTTTCATGATTATTATGAATAATATTACACATGTGATTATCAAAGTGTAAAATGAAAGTATAGTATATTCATGTTTTTCCCCTACTTCTTCCATTATATCTTTACCAAGTCAAGTGAAAGAAATTAATAATATAATTCCAAAAGAACCTATTTTTGGTGATGCATTATTTGATAATAATCTTAGGTTATAAAAATGTCTCTTTTTTTCATTTCAAAATACAAAGCAAATAAAATTAAAATTTAATTGCATGAGGAAAATGATAATTGTGCATTTATAAACTTGCATTCTACTTATAGTAATGTTCCTTTTATGATAATTACATGCCTAAGATATAAAATACAAATACACATCCCTATTTAACCCTAATTTGGATTAAGGAATAATCCTTGGGAAGATAGGGTTAAGGATATAAAAATGATAGAGCACAATGGTGAATATAATATCTACAGTAGGATAATTAATGTGCTAAACTTAGATTTACCATATGTTGAATTTATAAAATTGAGATAGGATATTAATAAAAAGTACAACTATGATAGATATAAAAATTAAAAAATAAATTACTTAGTTGGTTTTGATGATAATCTAAATTTGGATCTGGTACAAGAAGAAATTAGGTAGGAAGATTGTTCTAGATCAGTCATCAGATTCTAGATTTGGTGCTTCTAGCTCTCTAAACACTTACATCAGCCTAGGGAAACTAAATCAATGTTAGTGTCTGAGTTCAAAACTAGTGTCATATTTGGATTATATAATCAAACATGATTTGACCACCTAAATTCTTCTAGGTTTTTCTTCCCATTTGCTCTGGTGTATTCAGATCTAGGTCATAGACTGTTGATTTTGGTGAAATGGCAAAACACTATATTTTCATCTTCAATATGATCTTGGGGAAATGGGTTAGTTGGAACATAATGTTGATATTATATATGATGATCCCACTATCAAATGACACTACTTAGTGAATACTCCAAAAGATGACCTTGGACTCAAGTAGTACTCTTGTACCTATTGGCTTGTGTGTGAATCATGCAATGTGTATAAGGCAAGTACAATAGTGACCTAGATTTTAAATTATAAAAACTACCTTATGACTAATCCTTTAGTAATTTAGACCTATAGTTGGGTTGTTCATTTGAATGATATGGTAATAGGTAAAAATAATAAATCTTTTGGAAACTTGAGTGCTTTTTGAGTACTCTTTTGGTCTAATTTCTAGGTGAGGAATGAATGAGGGTTGATATTGTGGTTATACTAATTCTATCAAGAGATAAATTGAATTAAATAACTTATGCCAACCATTTTCATATGTTTCATTTGAAAATTAAATTACTTTATGGCACTAGACACTTGTGTTAGGCTAGTATAATAATGTTGATGTTATTGTCTATTTGGAACATTAGTGTCTAGGGAGAAGGAGAGTAAGCATAGGCTTAGAACTTATAGAGATATAATATAAGTAAATTTTAAGCATTATGGGTAAGATGGTATGTTTATGTCATAAATATAAGGCTAGTCAGACTAATATATAGGTCAAGGGGTATAAAATAGAGTAGCTATGAGGTTTATGGAAGAAAGGCATGTGTATAACTAAGAGGAAAAGCCAAGGTCTGAGTTTCCCAAGTATACAAGATTGAGGTTCTACATAATCACAAAATATCATATACATTTCCCTCCCATTTAATCTAGTAATGAAATTACTATTTTAAAGGAAAGGAATAAGTACTTGGGTGTGTATGCATGCCTTGTCTTTTCTTGAGTTGAATTTGAATGCTTTACTAGAGTTGAATTTGAATGATTTGCTGGTTATTAACCAATAATTTAGATTATGATATAGTATATAATTAGTGCATACAATATAGGTCAAATGTACTTAAAATAGATTTAGATTGGAAGAGCAAGGTCTAGGAGTATACTTGTGTGTTGATGTAACCATCTTGCCTATTGGCAAGTTGTGTTTTCAAAATATGAATCATTGTAAGTCTTTAAAACTAAGATTGAGATAAATATTTTAAAGTGCATATATCCAAGGAGATAGATAGATAGAAAGAGAAGTTGGAAGGCACATGCCCCCAACTTTGGAGAAAAAGTGAGTTGCCACCTATTAGTTGAAATTAGATGAACTATGTAACCAAATGATATTTGTAACCTTGTGAGTTTGTATGATCAATTCCAAACTAAAAAATTAGAAATATTGAGTGATTTAATCACCCCAACCATAGCAAAAGGTGAACCAACTACTAAAGTATATTGGATCACTAAAGTTTATAAAAGCCTATGGGGTATCAGTGCATGTAATAGTTTTTTAATTATATAGTGATTTATAATTTTTAATATTAATCGCATGTTGTATAGCATATACACATTATATATGCTCATGATGAAACTATGTGTAATAATGGTACCATGTATAGTATTTTTCCATTATTGTGTATTAGAATCATATAACGGTGTGCTTTGGCCAATTGAGAAAACTATGTAAGTGTAGAGGACATGATTCCAAGTCATGCCCCCACTATATATGGAGAAATATGAAACTAATATAAGTACCAATGTGGAGGACATGCTTATAAAAACATGCCCCTATTATAAATTAGAGATGCTAAATACTGAGTAGGTGTGGAGAACATGCTTCTAAAATATGTCCCCACTAAATATAGGAATTATAAGTACCATAATAAATAAATGTGGATAAAATTCCTCCCAAACATGCCCCCATTGAATCTAAAACTATGACTATGTAGAATTCATGTCCATCTGACATGGCCCCTTTAAATATACAAACTGGTATAAGTATGGGAAAAAGAATAAATATGGATAATATGCTTTAAAATCATGCACCCACTATAATTTGGAAACTATCAATATGTGGAAGTGATGTCCATATGACATGCCCCCACTAAATTTGTAAATTGATATAAGTACCAAAAACTAAATAAATGTGAGAACATGCTTCCAAAGCATGCCCCCGCTATAATTTGGAAATCATGAATGTGTGAAAGCCATGTCCATATGGCATTCCCCCATTGAATTTTTAAACTAGTATAAGTACCTAAAACTAAATAAATGTGCAGAAAATGATTCCAAAGTATGCCTCCGCTATAATCTATAAATTGTGAATGTGTGGAAGCCATGTTGACATGACATGCACTGACTAAATATGATAAGTAGTGCAAAGTGTGGATAAAATTATTTCAAATCATTACACCACTAATATTCCCCCCCCGAAAACTTTTGGATAGGGTAAAATAGTACCTAAAGGTTACCTCACCTCAAAAGGGTATGACAACTATAAAATATGTGAATATAACCATGTAGCATATACAAAGAAACATGTCTAGGTAGATGTATCATTGAATCATGTATAACTATTGTGATCACATGTAGGCCTAAGATTCATGATAAATATCATGTAAATGTATAGATAGTAATATTACAATATCAACAAGAAAAAAATCACATACACAAGAGCACTCAAAATCAAGTCAAAAGGCAATGGTCTAAGGAGACTACAAACAAGGGGCATGTTAAAATATAATAGAATCAAATGGAAGTGGATTAGTCAAATGTCTAAAAAATTAAGTAATTACATATTAAAATGTCCACATAAAAATCAATGACATATTCAAATGTCTAAGAAATAAAATATAGGCATAAAGGCCACATACAATGGGTCATATTCAAATGCTCAAAAAATAAAGACAATAGCAAGGAAAAACACTAAAAAAAGTGTGTAAAGGAAAAGAATAAGAAAAAATTATAAACATTTTATAGTGGCCCAAGGATCAAATGTGTTAGGAAAAAATGTCAAGTACATAGCATATCAAGTACCCTTTGTACTGTATAATCATGGATAATACGTATGTGTAAGTACATATGTAATCTCAAACATGATAGTGTAGAGTGATCATCAAATTATATAACTTGTGTGTATCAAGATCATAGAAGATGGATGCCCCAAATATCTTGATGACATGAGTAGAGGTTAGGCCCAACACCCACAAGAATATCTTGTATTTATGTATGCTTGTGTATGTGTATGTAAGAGTAAATGATATGCTAGTCCTCAACATGAAACTAAAATATAGATGCCAAGGGACCAATAGAACATGTAGGTGCCAATTTTTTTTTAGATTTTTATATATTTTTTTAGTATTTTTGAAGATGAGGAAAGATCATATTATAATGGCATCTAATGGATGGTTATAGATGCATCCCCTCATTGTGAACCTTAAAACTTAAAGTTGGATCTCTTACATTGTTTACATCATGATTGGCTGGGTTAAAAATGGACATAACATGTTCCTCCTCACATTTTTCATGTGTATTATAAGATTTAATACTATCATTTGAAAGATATATTAATTTTCCTTCATGAGGAAAGGAAATTCCTTGTTGGATTTGGTCATTTTTTGCTTCCATTTGGTATAACCAAAGAGTTCCAAGTTTAAATGCATATGGAGATGTGGTAGGCTTGACCCAAACCCATGTTTGAGTTACTTTTGGACCAAATAAATTGCTATTGTTATGTTTCCCAAGGATTCATTCAAAGTGACCTTATTTTTAAAATCTTGTAACTTAAAAATGAGGTGCTAAAAATGTTTTATACTAAAATTGGATTTGGTTTGTGTAGGATCAATATGGTTATGCCAATAATAAATAACACACATGTATAAGGTAATTTTTAAATCTTTGTTATGTGTGCACTATTTTATATTTTGTGAAGGTAATTTATTTAGAGGATCCTCAAATGTAATATTTTGGTCATCGATAAGATTTTTGAGCTTGTGATTCAACGTAAAACATTTTCTTGAATAATGCCCATGGCCTTGGTGTTAGTCACAATAAGAATTTTCATCATATCATTTATTTATAGGTATATTTACATCAACCTCTATAGGAGGAGGGAGAGATATAAGATGACACTTTAACAAATGTAGGAGTAATGAAGCATAAGGCTAAAGTAAACATGTAAATTGTCTCTTTGGTGCTTTAGATAATATAATATGCTTAGGATTTTTTAATTTAATAATATAATTTTTCAATAAAGTGATCTTTGAGTCTAAATAATGATGTTAATTTTATAACTCATTTAGTAGCTTGATCATATTTGTTAATGGACATTTTATGGTCTCAAAAGTACAAGCCCTAGGTATTTTAGATTGAACATTCATATGTGTACCACCAAATAACATTGGAAGGGTTTTATGGATACCTAATTCTTGTATATTAATATGATCCACCTTACCCTTTGAAGATGGGATAACATGACCCTAGTTAGAGGGGTGAAATATGTCATCCTCCTTTATATTTGAAAGTGGAATAAGATACTCTTCACCATTTTGAAATGGTCTAAATATGAAAATTAGGACCAAATAGGGGAGGCTTATAAATTCTAGAGATCACTTCATGTTTCACATATTTTATGACAGTTAGGGATCGATAATAGGAAAATAAATTAAAAAACCCTAACTAGCCTAAGGTTTGATGTTCAAAGGTTGGTTTCACTAATGTTTAATCCTAATTTGGATTAATGAATCCTACTTGGGTAGATAGGGTTAATGATATAGAAATTATAGGGCATAAGGGTGAATATCAAATCTACAACAAGCCAATTAATGTGTTAAACTTAGATGTACCATATATTAAATTTATAAAATTGAGATAGGCTATTAATGAAAATTTCAACTATGCTAGATATAGAAATTCTGAGATAGTAATCCAAGAGAGGAGTTAGTCAAGCTTTAGTATGATAATAACCAATAAAAACACATTAATAAATATAACACCTCAAGCCTAGATACTTAAGGAACAATAGATTAATACAAGTAAATAATAATGAAAGACAAAACAAGTATTTTTTACCTTCTTTGAGAGCAAGAGTTGCATGTTGGCCATGGATAAATGTGCTTTATTGTGTCATCAAAGAGTCTTTGACCATGGTTCTCCTTACATCATTTATCCTTTTCACCTTGGAAATGTTTGGCTTGGCTTTGTCAAGATGTAGAAATCTATCAATAATTATGCAATATAACAATACAATAATGTTTTGTCTATCAATAATTGAAAATTATAGCATTACACAAAAAAAACTCTTTATAAGGACCTTGGCACTGCTATTTATAGGTTTTCCATTTAACTCTAACCCAAATGTAGTTAGGTTAGATTTAATCATGGTGAGGTTTAGTTTAACATAATTTGAGTTAATGAGGGGACAAAAAATTAATATTTGGGATAAAGATCTCATTTATTAAGCAAAACTCTTCATTTATAAATTTAAGGCTATAATGGAGATATTTTTAATTCTTTGACTTTGTGTATGATGACATCATCATGACCTCAATTTTATTTGAATTTCCTTTTTGAAAAAATTATTTTCACTAATTTCACATGGAAATTTCACTTAAGCATTTAATTTTATTTACTTATTTAATTTATTATACTTAGCATTTTTGCATTTTAGGAATTGTTTAAGTGCCCCGTTTAATAGATCCAAAGGGGAGTATATAAATTTTCTAGGTCACAAGTTGATTGGAGATGAATCCATGAGACGTTAATATTGAATAAAAAATAATACCCCAAATAAGGATGCCTCAACATGATTATAGGTACCAATTTTTTATGTGCAAATGAATTTGGGATATTCAAAGATTTTTAGGCTTAATTTGCACTATTTGCTAAAAATAAATTTGAAGTCTAGTTAGAATGCATTTGTGGCAAACAAAGGCAAAAAAAGGTGTCTATAGTTTTCCCATATTTGGGAAGGAATTACAAGATACATGCATAGTAAGATATTCTTGAAGAATGAAAAATTCATTAATGCCTTGGTTAATGCCATAGAAGGTGATGGATGAGCCCTAGATAACCCCTTGAGGGATCAGGAGAAAATAAGGTCAATGAATGTTCTTTCAAAAATAAATAAATGATGTGATCTATAGGTAATGGGGGTGTAAATATTGATTTTCCAAAAGGTAATTATAATTAGTGGCACAATGAGGTGCCCAAGTAGGGCAGATGAGCAAAAAAATGATTTGCCCAAAGTTGTTTATAATCATTAGCATAATAGGGTAGATAGATAAAAATAATAATGATTTTCCCAAATGTAGTTATAATCATTGGCATAATGAGGTACTCTAGTAGGGTAGATGAAATTAAAAACGATGATTTACCCAAGGCAATTATAATCATCAACGTAGTGAAAACACCCCAATAAGGTGGATATGATCAAAGGTCTACTAATATTACCTAGTATGGAAAATAAAGAGAGGGAGCTTACATGTGAAATTCATACTCATGGATTAATAATAAGCCAACATAGAGTATATTCATGAATTTGGGCTACCTGTTAGTATGGAGATACACATCCTAACTAGTAGGGATTACAATTCATTTGTGTTTTAATTACTCTGCATTTGGGTAGTGTTTGGTTAGTTATGGGATTTTCTAGGTGTGAACAAGGAGAAGTACTACCAACTTCATTATTAAATAGACTATTTGGCCTAATATTGGTTACAAATTATGATATTATGTATCATTGGTCTAGACAACTATAATAACAATGTGTATCCAAAGCATGGAAAACTTAGTTTAAATGCAAGTACAAATAAATTAGGTGTAAGATATGAATACTTAAATTCTAAGTGAATAAACAAAAATATAGTAAGTTTAAGAATGCACATGAATTCAAAACTTGAGTACAAGATATGAGGAATTAAGACTCAAGTGTAAATAAAGTGTAAGAATCCTATAACAATCGAGAAATAAAAAAGGAAAATAAAAAATAAATAAACAAACAAATAAATAAATAAACACTAATAAATAAAAATATACAATAAAACACCAATAAAAATAAATAAACAAACAAGGCCACAATAAAACAAAATAATCAAAACAAATAAACAATCCAAAGCAAAGAAAAGTTTAATAAACAAGCTATTTTAAACACACATAGGGAATATACAAACTAAGTGAACAAAATGATTAATTAAAATGTTTTTAACAAATAGAATAAAAATTATTCGTGCATGTGTAATAGAGGTGTTAACTCTTGGTGATAGGTTGACCCCTAAGCTAGGCAACAATGGCATAGGTAAAACAACACAAGAACAAATGGAAAAATGTTTCCCCTAGGCTATAGGGAACAATGATATACAAAAAAAATGGGGGGGGGGGAATAGAAGAAAAAGAAAGGGTAGTTAAGCTGACTTTAGATGCAGAAGGCAAGTGGATGCTGCCTACATAGTTCCATAGATACAAGATCCAACATGAACTTCATGCCAAATATAATTTTCTTAGGATATAAGATATAAGAAAATTAATGATAGGAAAATATGATTGACTTGTAGAGGAATATGGGAATGGTCTCACAAATTAACAAGTGCATAGGAAAAGATATGGATGGATTTCAAAATTAGGAAAGTGTCAACACAAACAAATTACATGAGTGCTAGAATGTGATTTTGGATAAAAACATACTAAGATATAATAAATGATTATTCAAAAATAAATTAAATCAGTAATTCATAGTGTCTACTACATCTAAGGCTTAGAATTAGAATGAGCTCTCAAAAAAATGAGAGCATAAAAGGGTTCATGACTCACAAATGAGATAGAACATTGTTGAGACAATCTTAGAGGAAAAAATGATCCAAGAGAATAGTGAATAAAATCAATCACCAAAAGTGGCCAAGCTGACTCCAAATGTACTAGGCAAGTGGAAATTGCCTACATAATCCCATGGACATAAGGTCCAACATTTACAAAATAATAATCCCAAGAATGGGATGAAATATGATCTAAAAATGAAATGAGTAAATGTAAATTGTCATGACAAAAGCCATGAAAATGCTTCAGATATACCTACCAATTAAGATATGCATGTCCTGAGTAGCAAGGATACAATTTGAATGGCTTAATGTTAAAGTGAAGCATGTTTTTGGGTGTTTCTAGGCATCTCAAATTAATAGAGAATTATGAGACATAGAATGGGTTAACTCACAAAATTATGAGATCATAGCTTAAACATGCTAAAAAAATGGTGAGAGCATTCAAACTTAATTGGTCATAAAATGGTGAAGGCATAGTAAAGGGGTGAATGAGTTAACCTCAACATGAATTGAGTGCTACCTATATAGTCCTAAAGGACCTCAAGTCACTGTAGTTCCACCTAATAGTAAAATATTCAACTAGGTAACAACAAGCTCATGAATAGGAAAAAGGTAAAGTATAGAATAGTGGTGTGGCAATGTGGATAAAATGGAGTTGTTCTTAATTTTACCAAAGGTAGTTATAATCAAGAAAAAAAATAGGTATGCGATACTAATTTTTTCAAAGGAGGTTATAATTAGTAGCACTAGGAATGAGATAAAATATGACAAAAATGAAGAATGCAATTGTCAAACCACTGTCATACTACCCCAAGATACTACCTTATTATGAAATATTGAATCAACTAATAAAAATTCATCTGAATCCAATCTTTAAAGGTTCCTAAAGTACCAATAGATCAAAAATAAGGTTAAAAAGGGTGGGTAAGGGAGGGGTAAAAAACTTTGGCCAAATATGGATAATATACAATATAGTAAAAAGAAGGTGATATTATGGTATGATATAAATGATCCTCATAAACAATAGCTCAGGTATCTCAAGAAAAATAAATCTTGATATGTATTATGCTCATGGGCTCATCAATTTCATCTCCTTATAGTGTAGCTAACATGTATGCTCTAGAGACATAATTAACAAAAATGACATAAGGGCCTATCTGATTAGGATTGAACTTGCCTTTCTACTTTTTCTCGATCACGGTGTTCTTCTGGATTTATTTGAGGAAAAGATCACCAAGTTAAAAATATCTATGCTTCATGTGCTTATTACAATGACCACGTAATCAATTATGATATGATTCAAGTCTATTTATAGTAGCAATGCATTTTTCATCTAGTAATTTCAAATCTTGTAGATGAGCAAATATGTAATCCTCATCATTAAGGATGTGCATCAATGAGATATGTAGAGAAGGAAACTTGACGTCGATGGAAAAATCACCTCAATTTCATAGATAAGGGAATATGGTGTGGCTCCTATTAGAGTAAATTAATTAGTAAGATAAGCCCAGAGGGTGTAAAAGATCAACAAGTGCTCATCATGGCCAACATCATTGATAATATTCTTAAGAATATTGATAATTCTCTTATTATATGCCTCTACTTGTCTATTACCTTATGGGTAATATGAAGTGATAAAATGTTGGGTAATATTAAAATCAACATTAATTACCTTAACATATTTATTATTAAATGATCCACCATTATCAAATATAATGGTAGATTGGATACCATAATGGCAAATGAGATGGTTGAAGATGAATTTGGAAATTTTATTTCCAATCATGTGAGGGGTATAGCTTCAACCCATTTAGTGAAGTACTCAGTGGAAGTAAGGATATGTTTATGGCCATCTGAGGAGGTAGGGTTAATCTTCCATATGAGATCAAGTCCCCATGTTGAAAATTTCCATGGTTTAGTCATTGGTTTGAGTGTTCTAGCTAGAGCATGGATCAAATTTGTATGCCTCTAACATTTTTTTAATATTTTCACATAAGCAGATGCATCTTCTTCCATGGTTGGTCAATAATAACCATTATGTATGAGATTTTTGGCAAGGATGTCCCCATTGGTGTGTGATCCATAAAATCCCTTGTGTACTTATCTCAACACTAATGCAAATTCTATCAGATTTAAATAATGAAGAAAATTTCCATCAAAGCTTCTTTGATAAATGGTTGGGCCAAGTAAGGTATATCCCTATGCTTGGTGTGTGAAAGCTTTTTGTTTATTATGTGAAAGGTCTAGTGGAAGGACTTAGTCATGGAAGTAATTATATAAGTCATAATACCAAATATAATTGGGACCAATAATATCACAAATCATTTCAATGGTTGAGTGTTCATGAGTAGGTGCTAGAAGATGTTCAATGAGGAATTGATAGTCTTTTGCTTTATCTATGTCATATTTCAAAGAACCAATGGTAGCCATAGCATTTAATGTCTTGTTATTATCCCAAAGTATGTGTTTAAACTAAATGTGGGTAATATTATACTTGATAATGTCCACTATGGATTTATATGGTATTAACTCATCATCTTTGATCTAGAACTAGTCTATAACCTGATTAGTAATAAGTTAGAATCTCCATGAACCAAGAGATGTTGAACACTCCATTGAACCACTTAAAAAAGACCTAAAATGAGTGATTCATATTCATCCATTTTATTAGTAAAATAAAATCTAATACATAATGATTTAAGAATGATATCCCTTTGTGGTGTAATAAATAATAATCAAGCCGGTGATCCATGTGATGTGAATCTACCATTGAAATAAAGCTAGGAGGTGTTTTTATGATAGTCATGATGGACTCATTTAGTAATGTAAAATTAAATGGTTGAGTGTCTAAAATGGGAGCTTAAGCAAGTTTATCTACAAGTAATTATCCCTTAATGGCCTTTTGATTCACATATTCAATCTTAAACTCACTCAAAATCATGATCCACTTAGCCATGTGGCCATGTAAAGATATTTTTGATAGTTGATAATTGAGTGAATATACTTTGGCAATAAATATGGTCTTGTTTTTAAGAATGTAATGATGTACATTTTGGGATTCAAATACCATAGCTAAATAATATTTTTCAATTAACATATAGTTGTGTTCGTATGCTACTAGTGTAGGACTTATATTATGCATTGCATGTTCTTCCCCTTGTTCATCATGTGTTGGAACAAAAATACCTACTAAGAGGGGGGTTGAATTAATAGATTGATTTAAATTAGTCCTTTAACACTTTTAATGAACATTAGAAAGGATATGTGGAGATCACACACACAAATAGACATATCACTAGATGTATGTGGAAAACCCAATATGGGAAAAACCATGATGATAATGGCTACTATAATCTACTATCCTGATCTATCCTCACAATAAAAACATCATTGGTTATAATTTTTAAGGGCACCAACCCTAAAGAGACACCAATACCCTAATTTAAGAGCACCAACTGTAAGGAAACACCTACTCCCTAACTGAGCACCAACTTAGATCATCTGATGGTACCCACTAATTATATATATAATAAAAATTATGGATCTAAAACTCCTAATTACAAACTAATTCAATTAAATCTAGTTTTATGTTATAGACATGTTTTATAACTACTCATATTCTATACTTCATTTGTTTTCCTCTCTGCTTCTCTACCTCTCTATATCTCTTCATAGTGTGAATCCTACATGATGTATATATGAATTTAATCTAGGTCTCACTTCTTTTCTACAGTCATACTTGTTCATTAACACATCATGCTCTTTTTTTAAGACTCAGTTCATCTATCTTTAAAAACAAGTCTCCCACTTATTGAATTCACACACCACTACCATCATTTTTTGTCTTATACTATTTTTAGCATATATCAGGATCTAGCTTTAATACACATGCCATTTAATGTAATTTGGAGTGATTACAACCATCTATATCATTCTTTATGTTATATATTATAGCTTACCTGAGTGTTTTAATGCCTGACCATTGAGATGAACATATCTTTAAATACTAACCATTTTATTGAAGTTTTATGCTATGATCTAATGATCATCATTTAATTATCTCAAATTTAAAACACAATTGTTAGATCAGAATCTGATAAGCTCACATGCTATGTTAGATCCTTGTGATCTTCCTAAATTTAACTCTTTAACTTTAAAATGTAACTATTGATATTTGACAAAGTCTTCCATGATTAGGACACTTGACACTCTCATGTGGTTTTTAAACACATTACTATCATTCCCCACTATTGAGACACTTGGCACCCTCATATTCCTTTTGCACATTACTTTTAGTCCTTACACTTGTGACATTTATCACCCTTGTGTTTCTTTTGCACATTATTGTTATCCTTGCTATTGAGAAACTTGGCACCTTCATGTTGATCATTGACTATTTGACTTTGAATCATACCATTGATTTATGCTCAATCTCTATGATTATGACACATGTCATCAATGTATTCATTCTTAGGTTCTTTGACTTATTGAATTCATTACACATTATATGATCTTTAACATTTGATTAAGTGCTCACCATTGATTAAACTCAGACAAATATTAAGTTGAGGACTTTGGAAATATTCAATTCTTCAAATACTCCTCCAAGCCGGTAATCTCTAGGTCAAAGGGGATAGTTACACAATGATGAGGAAGGATTAAGTTATGACTTAAGCAACCAATTACCACCTATTTGAAGTTAACAAAAAAATAGAAATTCTTGTGAATACCATGACTAAAACCCTTAGGGTGTTACTAAGAAACTCTAGGACTGACTGAGAGCAAATATAGTTCATTTCTTATTATCTCAAATTGTAGACCATACATATGAGATGCACTTGAAAAACCC
Organism: Torreya grandis; assembly: GCA_037957365.1. Classification (NCBI taxonomy): domain Eukaryota; kingdom Viridiplantae; phylum Streptophyta; class Pinopsida; order Cupressales; family Taxaceae; genus Torreya; species Torreya grandis. The sequence goes on along the minus strand of JARHVA010003152.1, from coordinate 1,980,223 downwards.
ATAACATATCTTCTATCTATTTCCTTCATAAATATTTGAAATGGTCTCTATAAAAGCATGACAACTTTTTATGACAATATTGCAACATTTTAGGACCTTGCATTGTGAAATTGTAAAACATGTTCTTCTCTCCATAAATCCTACCTATTACTAATACTCTGACATCAATGACATCCATAATGCTAATAATTTATATTTTGACATCAATGACAATCATATTGTCAACAATCTCCCCCTTTGTCATTGATGGAAAAATAAATGCTTTGATCTTGTAATGCATGCTCTGCTCCTTTGGCATTAATTATATGTACATTGCTTGCATTTGCTTCTAATTAATGTGAGATGAAGCTAATCACACAAACCTTTATCCCCCTTTAGAATTAGAATATTTTCCAAAACATAACTTGGACACATAAAACATTATCATAACTCCCCCTTTGATAAACATAGAGTATTTGATAAAATTTTATAGAGATCATTTTTACTTTTTATCCCCCTTTGACATCAATGGCAAAGGGATTCCAACTTTCTCCTTATTTCTACAAAATTTTCTCCCCCTTTATCAGATAAAGGAGCTTGTTTAAGAATTTGCAACCATCAAATCATTATAAATTTGTAAAAAGCATGCATACCTATCTTGTCTCTTCTCTCTTCTTCTAAAGATTAAAAAAGCTTTTGTGATCCTCCCCCTAGACTCATACCCTATTATTGGGATCTAGTGATGTGATGTAGGAGCAACCACTCATAGTTTCTATCTCAAATACTCAAATTTTTCTGTGGGAAGAGGTTTGGTGAATACATCTATAACTTGATCATGTGTTGACACACATTCCATTATGACCTCTTGGTCTATAACCTTTTCTCTTAAAAAGTGATGCTTGATTGATATGTGCTTATTTCTAGAACGCATCATTATATTATTTGATATGTTAATAGCACTTGAATTATCACAAAGAATAGAGATAGGTGATTTTTATTCTACCTTAATGTCTTTAAGTGTTTACTTCATCTACAAAACTTGAGTACAACATGCCACTGCTGAAACATACTCTGATTCTATTATAGAAAGACTAACTGACTCTTTCTTTTTTCTCATCCATGAAACAATTTTGTTTCTAATAAAAAATGCACCACCATTAGTGCTTCTTCTATCATCCACACTTCCTAGCCAATCAACATCTGTATATATTTTCAAAGTGAAATCCTCACCTTTAGGATACCATAGGCCATAATTAATTGTACTCTTGATATATCTAAATATTATTTTCATTACATAGATATGTGACTCTTTAGGGGCATCTTGAAATATTTTTACCATGCACATTACTTGCATGATATCAGGTCTTGATGCAGTTAAGTATAAAAAGATACCTATCATTGATCTGTATATAATATGATTTGCATCAAGGGACTCATCCTTTTTTCTCAAATTACATCTAGTTATCATGGGGGTACCTACTAGTTTGTTGTCTTCCATTCCAAACTTCTTGAGCATTTCCTTAGCAAACTTGGTTTGAGATATAAATATCCCTTCATTAGTTTGTGTTATCTATAGACCAAGGAAGAAAGAAATTTATCTAAGCATGGACATCTTAAAATCATTTTTCATTTGATTATCAAATTCTTTGCATATTCTTTTATTTCTACCACCAAAAATGATATCATCTACATATAAAATAACAATTAACATATGCTCATCTTATGATTTGAAGTAAAGATGACTATCTACACATCCTTTATTGAATCCTTGCTATTGTAGGTTCTATTATAATCTTAAATATCATGATCTAGGTTCCTATTTTAGACTATACAAATCTTTATTTAGTCTACAAACATAATCTTATTCTTTTGACAGCTAAAAACCTTCAAGTTGTTCTATATAGACTTCCTCTTATAAGTTCCCATTCAAGAAAGCAAACTTAACATCCATTTGATAGAATTTGAATTTATTATAATTAGATAATGCTAGAAACATTCTTATGGATTCCAATCTAACAATTAGATCAAATGTTTCTTCAAAATCTATACCTTTAAGTTGTGCATATCCTTTGCACACCAATCTAGCCTTATTTATTATAATAGTTCCATCCTCATTGAGTTTGTTTCTAAAGACCCAATTTGTACCTATTGAATTCTTATTTGAAGGTCTTGGAACTAATTCACAAGTTTTGTTCTTTTCAATTTGGCTTAGTTCTTCTTCCATGGATTTTAGCCAATTCTCATCTTTGCTATCTTCAACATAGATCTTAGGCTCAATTTTAGATATTAGAGCAAAAGTTACTTGATCCTTATTCTTTACAACTCTTCTCCTTATCTGAACTCATATTTATTGCCAATGATTTGATCTATAGGATTATCCTTTTGAATAAATCTTTCAAGTGCCTTTTCATTTACTTCCTTAAGATCTTCATTAGCTACTTCCTCTTCAGACTCTGATTCTTCTTTATAAATGTATCTTTCAATTTTAACATGTTTTAAGCCTTCATCAACCTTAACATTAATACTCTCTACAAATTTTTATAGCCTTTTTTTGTAGAATATGTGGTCTTTGATTTGTTTGGAATAACCAAGAAATATTCCTTCATCACATTTTGATTCAAAGATTCCCAAATTATCTTATTTTATCATGATGTAACATTCACTACCAAACACCTTGAAATACTCAACAGAGGTATGTATTCCATACCATAGTTCATAGGGGGTTTTCTAAATGTTTATCCTTAGTTAAACTCTATTAAAGGTATATATTATTATTTGTATATCTTCTCTCCAATATCCATTAGGTAACTTGGCCTCTCTTAGCATTATTCTGGCCATCTCCTTAACTGTTCTATTTTTTATTTCAAAAACTCCATTTTGTTGTGGATTCCTTGTTGTAGAGTAATGAATTTTGATTCCATGCTTCTAAAATTATTCTATGAACTCATTTGAGGTTAATTATCCACCTCTATTATATCTTAAGCATTTGATTTTTCATCTAATCTCATTCTCTACCATGGCCCTAAAGATTTTAAATATTTCAAATTCTTGAGCCTTATCCTTCAAAAAGGTTACTTATGTCATTATTAAGTAATAATATAATATAAATATGAAGTTTCTTTCTCCTTTAAATCCTCTTATCTTATTAGGACCACAAAGATTAGTATGAACTAACTTTAAAGGCTTTGTAGTCGCATACTCCTTTGTTTGAAATTTGACCCTTATTTGCTTTCCATGTTAACATTCCTTATAAGTAATGTATGCATGTTTAATTATCTTAGGAATGTTTATAACACACTTATTTTATCTCACTTTTAATAGGTTATCAAATTTGAGATGGCCCATTACTCTATGTCATAGCTAACTCTCATCAACCTGTCCTATTCGACAGTTATTACCATTCAATTCACTAAGTTATAAACATTGTTATTAGTTATTTTCCATTCTATAAATAATCATTTAGATTTACTTATATTATAGCCTTATGTATTGAATATGACTTTATATCCATTATCACACATTTGGCTAGCACTTAATAGATTATGTTTCAATCAGTCAACATAAAGGACATCATGTGTAGGAAATTTTCCATCTATTTTCAAGGTTCTTTTACCATGGATTTTTACTACAATATTATCTCCCAAATTGATAGATCCTTCCTTAAATCTACTTCATTTTATGAAATTACTCTTATCATTAGTCATGTGTTTTGAGAAAATACTCATTATTACCCATAAATTTTTCTCCTTGACATGGAGTGAAGTTTGAGAAATCATATATTGTGTAGTTTTCTAATATTTCACTTTCCACACATCTTTAGGTTTCTTATCTATCTTATTTTTCCATTTTTCATTGAATTGTGAACCTTTTTTCACAATAGGGGGAATGATTTTCCTTTTATTTTATTATTTTGGTTTTATAAATTTTGTTATACATTGTTTAGCTATGTGACCAAAATTGTTGTAGTTATAACATATTACATTGGCATCTATCAAAGGAGCAAATGAATTTACACTCATAAAGTTTGTTCTCCTTTAAGGTATAACTTTACATTCACTATAACTATGACCAAACTAATTATAGGTATAAAAATAACCATATAAAAATGAGGGATACCTAGTCATAACATTTCTTTGTGAAGGATTAGGAGGTCTTAATACTCTTGTTTCTTCAAGTCTCTCATGCTTATGTAACCATCTGAATCAACTCCCTTTTTTTAATATATATTCCTTGAGTTTTCAAATATTGACTCATTCTTATTCTTATTTTCTTTAGGCTTCTTTTCTCCTTCAAATTTCTTCACATTAGTAGTTCTTATGTTTGTCTTTGTATCTTTGGAGGCATTCTTGCAAGAATTTTATTAATTTATTCTTGTTTCTCTTTTACTTTGAAGTTATCATATAATTTTATAGATGTACTAGTTATGGGAATTTTCCCTTTTCAAAACCAAGACCAAATTTTTATTTTGATGACTTTTGAGAGTTGATCAACTCATCAAGAATTTTTGAACCTCCTATCAAAATTAGAACTTTATCTATTTGTTCTTTATATCTTTCAATTTATTTTCTCAAGGCCACTATTTCTGCTTCTAACTTCATGTATTCATCATATTTAGAATGTAGTTCAAATTTGGCTACATCTTCTATTATTTTAGCCTCTTCAACTTGTGTCTTTAGGCTAACTATCATTTTATTAGATTCTTCAAGACTTTTTGATAATTTTTCAATTTATTTTTATGCATGCTTATTCTATTTTGAGTTTTCTTTTCTCAACCTTTTAATATCATATAAAGCATAGATGAGTTCACACTTTAGATCCACTTCTCCTTCCTCTTATTCACCAAAGTATTTAGATTCTTCTTTTTATTGATCCACAAAAGATAATCCTAATTCCATGAATAGGAATTCATTTCCCTCAACTTTAAAGGCATAATCATAGTCATCATCTGAACTATCACAATCATCCAATGAATAACTATCTTCTTTTGTGTATAGGCTTCTCTTATTTTTTAATAAGTTCTTCTTATTAGAGTAGTGGGGTTTCATATTTTTACTTTCATCTTCTTGATCATATATATCATTTTTGTTATAAGGTTATTTAGTAGGAAAATATCTTATCTTAACATAGTTAAAGAATTTAAAGGGTAGCTTACCTTTGTATTTTATAGACACTCTTCCTAATTTTATAACAAAATTGGCTTCTTATTCATCAGTCTCCTAAGATCTAGATGTAGGTGCTTCTACTTTTACCTTTTTGGCTACTTTGAATGCAAATTTTCTCTTAGAAGTGTCTGCTTCTCCCATTCTCATCTCATAGCCTATGAAGGTTCCATTAACTCATCAATAGTGATTTTATCCAAATCTCTTGCTTCCTCTATTATAGATATTTTAGAGTCATATCTTGATGGTAGAGATATTACAATTTTTTTTAAAATGATTGAATCTTTCATCTCTTCTCTAAGGCCTCTAATTACATTGACTATTTCATCTACTCTGAGGAGGTAGTCTATAATTTTCTCTTCTTCATTCATTTTAAAACTTTCAAATTTGCCTTTTTATGTTTGTAGCTTGGCCTAGTTTACCTTATCATCACCTTAATATATGCTCTTCAACTTGTTTCAGATATCATGTGTAGTTGAAAATGCATTACTTTGACAAACTCTAAGTTAGACAATCCACATAGAATAACATTATTTGCCTTGGCATTGCTCTCATATACTTTATTTTTAGCTTGATCAGTAGGAGTTGTAGTAGGAATTACATATCCATTTACAATAGAGATCCATACATCAAAACTTAATGAATATAAATATGTTTCCATTTTAATTATCTAAAATGTATAGTTTGATCCATCAAAGAGGTGATTTATTTGAAGAAGAGCCTTCTTGACTAGCCATTTATGTTAATTGTCCAAGATCTACCTAAGCTGATTAAGATTCTTCTAAGAAAATAGGGATCTGATACCAGTTATTAGAACACAACTATGTACTTATATTGTTAGTGAATCAATATATTTATTTAAAGTAATCCTTTAACACTTTTAATGAAAATTAAAAAGGATATGTAGATATCACACACACATAACTAGACATGATACCAAATGTATGTGAAAAACCCAATATGGGAAAAACCATAGTGAGAATGGATACTAGAATCTACTATCCTAATCCAGCTTCACAATAAAAACCTCACTAGTTATAATGTTTAATAGCACCAACCCTAAGGAGATACCAATCCCTTGATTTAAGATCACCAACTCTAAGGAAGCACCAACTCCCTAGCTGAGCACCAACTTAACTCATCTAATGGCACCCACCAATCAGATTTATAATAAAAATTATGGATCTAAAATCCTAATTATAATGTGATTCAATTGAATCTAATTTTATGTTATAGACCTATTCTACAACTGCACATATTATACACTTCATATCTCTTCCTCTCTGCCACTCTACCACTCTATATATCTCTTTATCTCATCATAGTATGTATCCTAGATGATGTATAAATGCATTATATCTAGGTCTCACTTCTTCTTTGCATTTACACATGGTTCTTAACACATCATGCTCTTATTTTTTAGACTCGTTTCATCAACAACAAGTCTATTGATTCTTGAATTCACACACCACTACCATCATTCTCTATCTTATACTATTTTTAGCATATATCAATCTCTATCTTTGATACGCATGAAATTTAATGGAACTTGGGGCAATGAAAATAATATATATCATTATCTATGTCATGTATTATAGCTTACTGGAGTGTTTCAATTCTTGACCATTGAGATGAACATATCTTTAAATACTGACCATAGATCTTGAAGTTTTGAACCATAATCCAATGATTATCATTCAATTGTCTCAAATTTAAAAATCAATTGTTAGATCATAATATGAAAAGCTCACATGCTCTTTTATATCCTTGTGAGATTCATAACTTTAACTCTTCAACTTTAAAATTCAATCATTGATCTTTAACACAATCTTCCATGATTAGGACACTAGGCACTCTGATATGACTTTTGAGCACATTAGTATCAATCCTCACATTGAGACACTTGGCACCCTCACATGCCTTATTCAAATTATTTTTAGTCCCTAGGCTTGTGATGGTACCCTCACATGCCTTCTAAACATTACTATCTATCCCCACTATTGATACACTTTGCACCTTCATGTTGATCATTGACTATTTGACTTTGGACCACACTATAGATTTACTACTCAAGCTCTGTGATTATGAGACATGTCATTAACATGTTAATTCTTAGGTTATTTTACTTATTAAATTTATTACGCACTATTATATCTTCAACATTTGATTAAGTGATCGTCATTGATAAAACTTGGATAAATATTAAGTCAAGGACTTAAGAAATATTAAATTTTTCAAATACTCCTCCATGTTGGTAATCACTAGGATGAAGGGGTTGGTTACACAATGATGAGGAAGGCTTAAGTTATCACTTAAATAATAGGTTATCACCTATTTATATTCAACACAAAAATAGAAATGTCTATGAATGCCATTACTAAAACCCTTAGGGTTTTACTAAGAAACTCTAGGACTAACTGAGAGCAAAGATAATTCATTTATGAGCTCATTTCTTATCATCTAAAAATATAGACCATACATCTAAGATGAACTTGAAAAAACCATAAAAAATATTCTATTTTTTTCCTCTATAAATCTTTAGAAATGGTCTCTATAAAATCATGATAACTTTTTTTTGATAATATTGCAACATTTTAGGACCTTGCACTGTGCAACTATAAAACAAGTTCTCTCCATCAATCCTACCTATGACTAATACTTTGACATAAATGACATATATAATTACAATAATTTCCCTTTAAAAATCAATGAAAATCATATGTATAACATCATGTTGGGTTAATAGTGCCCCTAGGGCATTGTTAATGGCAAATAGGTAAAATAGGAATGGCCTCCCTAGCATTAGTGGTAATAGAACATGTTGATTGGCTAAGTATTAATTTAAGTGATCAAAGTATTTATGAAATTATGTATCCCAAATAAATTTATTGCATTTATTAAATAAATTAGTGAAAGGATAGAATTTCTTGACTAATTACAAAATTAAGTATCCAATAAACTAGATTTTGTCTTGCAAATTATAGAGCTACATCAAAGTGGAAGGTAGTGGTATATTAGTAATGGATTAGACCTTGGAAATATCAACTTCAATTCCTTAATGAGAGATAATAAATCCTAAATTTTTTCCTAAAGTAACATTAGAGACACACTTCTTAGGATTAAGTCAAACATTCTAATCACAAACCCTTTCAAATATCTTTCATAGTATCACTAGATGATATACACAAGTCTTAGATTTACCTACTATGTTGTTGACATAATCTTCGACAATATCATGCATAATATCATGTATTATAACTATCATAACTCTCTATTATGTGGAACCAACATTATTGAGGCTGAAAGATATGACTTGATAGAAAAAAAATCCCTAAAGAGTGGTGAATGTTATTTTATGTTGGTCATCTAGCTTAATCCTAATCTAGTTATATCTTGAAAAGCCATCCATGACAAAAATAATTTCATAACTAGATGTGAATTCAACTATCATGTTGATATTTGGAAGAGGAAATTCATCCTTTAGGTAGTCCTTATTGATTCATCAAAAATCAATCTAGATTCTAAATCCTTATGGCTTTTTACTAATAGGCAAAATATTGGAGATCCATTCTGAATAGTCGATCAGTCTGATACATCTCATTTCTAAGAGTTTTTCCAACTATTTATTTGCTAACATATCAATATCAGAATGCATATTACACAATTTTTGATTAAAAGGTTTATCATTAAGATGTACAATGAGATGGTGTACAACCAAGGTAGGGTCCAAACCTATCATATCCAATTAGGCCCATGCAAATATGTCAACAAAATCCTTCAAAAGGGTTGTAAATACTTCACACTCCTCCTCAAAGAGGGGCATGGCTAATTTGATCCACTTTGGGTCTTCTAGAGTCCCAATGTTGACTTATATAGTATCTTATACTAGGAGATTCAAACCATCTTCTAGAATAGTTGGCAAAGATGTAAAATGGACATCAATGGTAAAGTCCCTTGGTCTGACTAGTTCTTCAAGTTATCTCAAATAGGATGAATCTGAATATCCTAATGGTAGAAAGGGCCATGTAATAAACACTATAGGACTTTCTTAGATAATTTTATGTAAGGTATGTTGTTCTTATTTACTAAGATTAGACACAAAATCAAGATCACTATCAGTGGTCTCCCAAGCTTCATTTGAAAAAGGGTGAACATCTATATATAGTGCCACCTAAAATAGGTTTTCACCAAGAGATTGGCCTTTTTCTTGAATTCTACCCTAGAAAAAAAATGCCTCAAAGAGGTTTTCACTTTAGGACTTCAATGTTTTATTCTTTTATTTTTGGCTAAGGGTGTTCACCTGCTCTCTAAAATAGGCCACAAGATCTAATTTGATAGAGAATTAATGTTTATGGTCTCTCAAAGGAACATTATCTCTTCGGCCAAAAAAATAAGAAAATGCCTCATCATTCTCAAACTCATATAAAGATACTATGTATTATTTTTTATCTCAGTCTATTTGTTGAGGATGATAAAGGGTAAATGGGGAATGTTGGATTACTAACATGATGGTATAAATGGTAAATGGGTCAAATAACTTGGTACTGGATATGGCTTCATATATGTTTTGATTGGAATCTACTTTGTTTCATCATCATTATCACTATTTTTTGGTGTAGGAACACAAATAATATATGTGGGGTCATCCCCAGGTGGTTTAAATCGAAGACCATGAGTTCTTTTGTATTTAGTCATAGAAATGGGCTAAATAGTTCCCTATTGATTTTTCCCTAGGCTTATAAATTCATAGGCTTGGTTATCTATGATACTATTTCAGACATCTAATTCCTAACACTATTTGTGTTAAAATTATCAATCTTACTTGAATTACACTCAAATGCCCAATTTAGGCCAAAATCCATTAAATGCACTAAATGGTTTGAGATTGTCATTTACAAGTGTTGATTTTGGCTAATGTATCCCTAAATAGGTCAATGTATTTTATGTGATTCATAAATTTGATTAGATCATTTCAATTCAAAATGATGATTTCACATTTTTGTGCTTTAAATCACTCTTTTCTTTTAATTCATCAATACATGTCATGTACCTTCATTATTTTGTGTTGTCAATAGCCTAAATGGGATAATGGTTCCAACACATCTAACATCACCTTCAAAATCTTCCTGAGTCAAATTATAAACTAGTAATATGAATTTTTGACCATTTTGATTAACTGAGCACCAATTTTCAAAGAATTACATAGATATTGATTAATCTTATTTAAGGATAATTAATTCAAATTAATAACTTAAGTGGATTTTCCATGGAGGTTATTGATTATTTCAATATTGTAAATTGATTCACAATATCTGCATCACCTAGTGACATCATCTATGGGGTGGCATCCATAAGCCATAAATGCGTAAAATATCAAGATTATGGGTCACCCATGCTTAGGTAATGCCTTTTTATCCAAATTGACATGATGATAGTTATGAATTTAATTATAAATATTAGATTAATTCACTGCCACACATTTCAATCTTGAGATGGATGATCATGGTTGATCTTAGGACATTTTGAAAATTTATAAATAAAAGGCCTCTCAACACCATTTAAGCTTAAATTAAGTAAACTTATAATGCTAAAATATCTCCACAAGTCATTTGTGTTTTGATTATTATGTTATTTGCATTTAGATTAGCTTCATTTTGATAGGCAAAATATATATTTTTAATATCATGAGCCTAGGTTTTGCATAGAGTTATTGAGATAATGGAGGAGTAAAGAAGCCATTTTTGACAAAGACTAAAGTTCTAAATCAAGGGAAGAACATGCTTGGATCCACTCTTGTATGGTAAAACCACTTGGGAAGGTAATCAATATTCCTTTCTTTTAGTTATTTCTTTCTATCATTTACAACCCCCACATGAATAGGTTGTCTACATTTGTTTAGTTCTTTATGAATTTATCTTTAATTTATTGACTAATGCTTGACTAATCAGATTTCATAATCCAACTCTATATTTTTGCATGCCTAGTGGGACCATTAAGTCCATTTTAATAGGGAAGACACTATGGAGATTTTAAATTTTCATTTTATTCATTTAAAATTACTTTAACTTCATTTTTTATGTTTATTTTCCCATGCTTTTGTGCACTCCAAGGTTACACAGTGACCACCAATAGTTCTAAGTGACCACCAATGGTTCTAATAACCATTGATAGTTGCAGTGTAGGGAAAAACATCCTAAAAATTTACATTTTGAGCATTAATTTAAATTGTTTCTAATAAATTGCATGTTTTAAGTCTTTTTTCTGAACTAAATCATGATCTAAAATCTTGCTTTTGGAATTTTTATTCTATCTTAGGCTAAGTGAAGTTTTTATTAAAAATCTTTCTTATCTAAATGTTTTTTTAGAAAATTCAAGTTTATATTGATTAAAATTAAATCCTAAGTCTCTGGTATCTGGTTTTATTTCATAATTTAGAAAACTTTCCTTTAGGATATTTTTGTGCTAACAAGTTAACAAGTGCTCTTTAACAAGAATGTTGATGCCTTCAGGTCGATAGGTAACCATCAAAAGTTAGGTTTTGACCTACCATAGTTGGTAAAGAATTGACTATTGATGGTCAGGTAGGAATCACTGATGGTCAGACAAGGACTGGTAATGGTCACTATGTTTTCAAAACATAAACCTAAGAGCACTAAAACCAAAGTTCTTTATATCAGTTGAAAAAGATCTTCAAATCTAAATAAAACTTTTGACAAATTTATTGTAGGAACTACATGGAAAAGTGTCAAATCAAGCTTAATTAAGTCTTTTTAACCTCTTTTGGGTGCTTAAAAATAATTAGTAACTTTCATTCGGTTATTAAAGGAAAAATTTATTATTTCTATTGAATGTTTTGTATTTTTTCTTTAATTTTTTTTTAAACTTAAGCCCAAGGGGCCAAATAACATCACCAAACACTTCAATTTGGTGCCTTAAAACTCAACTCACTTGAAATTTTTTCCTTAAGTCATTTATCATTTGATTTTTTAGAATTATTTGTGAAAAAAGGAATTTGTACATATATGCTCTCCTCTATCCCCTTTAGGTAACTTGTGGGATCAAAAATGCCATTTTCATTATAAATTGCCTTCATCCAAATGCATAAAAAGGATGTTGGGATAGGATCTCTCCAAAACTTGCAAGGTTTTGGTGATCCCACACCAACCATAAAGCCTTTTTACTTAGGATTTTATTTTATGCATTTTATCTTGTGATAGGGACTTCATTACCTCCCATGAGTTCTATAGGGAAGCATTGACCCAAGAATTCATCTCCAAATATTGTCTTCACCCCTCTCCATGGGGGGGTATATAAAATTGTATCCCCTCAATGAGATGGTGGTTTGAGATGTTAAACCATATCTATTAATAGAGGCTAAGCATGGGACACATGGTCATGTTGGACATCACACTATACTAAGCAATCAACATATGTAGTGGTTGTAAAAAGGGAAATACCTTTTTACAATAAGCCATATGATGCCGACCCAAATGACATGTTGCTTATCTTGTATGCTAACATAAAATTTATTAAACATGGGATCCATCTAGACATTTTAAAACTTATAGCATTTTTAGACAAACCCCACTTATTGAGGAAATATTGTTGAAGTGATGTGTACCCCAAGGTCTATGCCATCATATTTTCACCTGAGAGAAGGGGGGTGTAAAATAACCTACTATATAATGTGATTATATTTTGGATGAACAATTAATTTCCTCTCAAGTGAATGTATAAAGATAGACTTTAACAATATCATGTAACCTTGTCAGTTTAGGGCTTAGGATGATTGATTTATTAAATTTTTATTTGTATTAGATTAATTAGTCTTGTTTTTAGTAAAAATTACTTATTAAAATAAATGACATAACCAAACAAATTATCCACAATTTATTTAATAAGGAGGCATTATGTTGTCTAAGTGAAAATCATCTTTTCCTTGTTCGAATTTGTCATCTTAAACATTATGTCATCTTGGTCTATTTTGATGCAGTTATGCTACCCATTTGAGTCTAAACCATTTGTAATATTTTCTTAAGTCCCTCATTAATAGTTTAAATTTGAAATTGAACTTTGTTAAGATATTAAGGTTGATGTGTTAAATTGGGTTCACCATTTACACTTAATTTGAGGTAGCTTGAGTTTAATTTCCCATTTTAATTGAGGGTTGTTCATAGACTCATCATCACATTATCATCTTTGGTGGACTCAAGTTATTTTTTGAACCACTCATACTTTGAGTCCTATAACAAATTTTATACTACCATTCCTATTACCATGTGGAAGCATTATGCTACCTACTTGGTTCTAGATTTATACTTAGGAATTATTTCATATTTTCACATCTTGAGTTTTTTGGTTCGTATTGTCACCTTCCTAATTTGAAGGGTTTTCTTCTAATTTTCTAGTACCAAATTTTCAAAGTTGAACTAGATTTTATGGTATTGATAAATAATAAAAATATAGGCTTTGGTGTACTATTTTTCACCTTAGATTTTTGAGTTATCATACCCTCTTCTAATCTATATGATTATAACTTTACCAAAGGTTGAGTAAATTCATGAACATATTATTATAATTGTGTGTTGTTCCAATCCAACCTCCTTTTATGGTCTCTTTGGTAACTTATTCATTTATTTGAAAAATATCAAAATTTCATAACTTATTTAAAGTGCTTGCACAACATTGGTCTAAATATAGTCAAACATAGATAACAACCCATTTTAGACATGACTCAAAGGTTCACTCGTATTAGGGTCTCTTATGGCCCTAGTTATGAGGATGAGCAATATTAGGATGGTCAAGACAACCTCATTGTCTTCAAAGACATCCCCATAAAAATAGGATTTTGAAGGAGATTATAATGAATACCAACCCCAAGAGGACCAAGATGAGGCTTTCCTAATGTTGATTAAATCAAGTTTAAGACTACCTTCATACTTTTCCATGAAACAATTGCACATATTAGTTAGAGTAGGAGGAAAATGACATCAAAATAAATATTTTGCACAAACAAACCTACCTTATTCTTCAAATAAGGGAAAGGAAATAATAATAGAGTCATAACCAAGTGATCAAGATCTTGTAACAAATATTAAGAAAATAAGTCAATGGTATGCCAAGAAGCTTATCATGGACTTAACTAACTTTCTCGTTTCTACTTCAATTCATAATTATGATTCCAAGGAACAAGGAAATGTGGTTGAAACTAAGAAACAAACATTGATAAAAAATACAACAATAATAAATCAAGGTGTCTCAAATGAATAGATAAAGATGCAAGAGGTTATGCAATATTTACACTAGACATGGAACACACATTATTTAACCATCAAGAACCTTTTGTCACTTTAAAAAATTAGATACCAAAACATTCATTTCAAATTGAGGAGATCCCTCAAGATAATTTGGCTAGTTCATCTCAACCAACACAAAAATTGGTAAATAGACCAAGGACTCCCCAAAATCAATAGAGGTCATATAATACAAGGTAACATATTATAAGGAATCAAAAGCCTATCTACTCAACTTTAGAAGCAAATTAGAAACAAGTAGTGAATAAAAATCCTATCTACTCAACTTTGGAAGCAAATCAGAAATAAATAGGAATCAAAATCCTAATTATATATCCACATAACAATAAGGACTCATTCCACCCCAACAAAAACAACAAAGGCAAATTTCACCCCAATATAAAAAACAAAGTCACATTCCATCACAATAGAAATACCGGGGGCACATACCACCCAAACAATGTCATACTCAACCCATAAATGCACCAAACATGAAAGAGTGGAATTCTATGAAGGAGATTATGTAACATTTGGAGATGAATAACAAGGTCAAAAAGTATAAATTTAATGAGATATTTCCATATATATTTGATTTATTTATTCTTCAAAACCCATTTCTACCTCATTTTGAGGCAAAAAAGTTTGATAAATACAAAGGAAAGGAAGACCCACATGAGCACATATAAGCATTTTTCATCGTATGCCAAGAATTAGCTTATAGTAGTGAGTACTTACTTAGATTGTTTCTATGAATTTTAGCTAGACAAGATTTAGATTAGATACTCAAGTTACCCAATATATCAATTACAAATTGAAATTAATTATCAAAAAAAAAAATTTAACCACTTCTCATACAATATTGAGTATGAGTTAACTGTTGTTGAATTGTGCAAATCTAAACAATGTGATGGTGAAAGATTTGTGGCATATATAAAAAAGTAGAGAGAATTAGTATGTCATTTTATCATAACTTGATAGAAAAATATTTGGTGGATATATTTGAACAAAATTTAAATACATAATCATACATAATTTATGGTTAGATTGTGAATAAATTATCTATAAATGGGTGTAGATTGAGAAGTCACTTATTACAAAAGGCCTTATCAAGATTTATGCATAGGGTCAAACTTCAAATAAAACCCAATAATATAATCAAATATATATGTAAGATAAGCCTAAGGGATTTAACAAGAATAATAAAATGGTAGGTAATGGGGTGACTAAAAAAAATCATGTAAAAATGGTGCAGGCTCCACCTCCACCAAATGTATAATTAAATCCCCCTAATCCACCACCTAATTTGCAAAGACAACCTCCTTGAAGGAAAAACCACAATATTTTTAGAGTCTTTAGCAAATTAGGATAACCAATCAAAATAGTTTTTTAAAATCTCACAACAATTAACCTAATTATATGGCTAGTACCAAGGTCATTTCCATAAGATCAACCAAAACTAGATTGGTATAAGGAGAAGGAATGGTGAAAATTCCATTGTGTTCTTGGTCATAATGCATATCATTACATCTAATTGTGACATATTATTGAAGATCTAATTGAGAGTGGTGAGGTTGAGATTAAGCTAGCCCCTAATCAAGACACAAATCAAGATATCAGAATATATAAAGACCCCTTTCCTTAACATAATCTACCACCACCAAGGAACACTCAAAACCAAGGATAGAATCAAGGATAGACGCAGAATCAAGACCAAAATAAAGGTCAAAATCATAATCAGCATGAGAATAATCATGATCATAATTCCCATAGCATGGGTTACAAAAACATGCCTTACAATAATAACAACAGCATGGGATGCATTTATACCAGCCATATTCCCACTATTATTATCAAACCACGTGGACCATCTCATGATCCATGAAGCATGGGACCCATTATTATAAGGTCAACACCCTCTCCCTCTAGTAATACCATGTCAAACTCACATAATTTAGTTGTGACTCCATTTGCATGGGTTACTATTTATGGACAACACTTATCTTCTAATTATAATGATTCCCTACTAACTCAAAACTACAATAATGTAGAAAGACACCTATGATTTAACCTCCAAGGCCGTTTTCCTTCTTCTAATTATATTAGCTCCTTGCCACCTCTAGGTTACACAGTCACAACTAGATACTCATGAGTTACTCTCTAGGTCCCTTTGCCCTCTTCTTCCATAGAACCTAATGTGAATATAATGCCAAAAGATCCAAATCTAACTACTATGCTAGCCAAGGCTAAAAAAACAAGTATTATTTAAAATACTTATAGTATATTAGACTAGTTGAGTAAAACACCTACATAGATTTCAATTTTGGGTCTCTTGAGGACATCTAACGTCCATAGAACTATCCTGAATAACCTTTTAAAAGAATCCACTATTCTAAATGATATCAATCCCAAACAATTCCATAACTTAGTGGGACATTTGTCTTCATTTTTTCAAGTGACATTTGATCAAAAAGACATGTCTACATGTTTCAATAAATTTCTACTTATTATTAGAAAAAGGAAAAGAAGAAACTAAGTATGGGTATGGTTGAAAAACTTATTTGATTGTGCATGTGTTGAATTAGAAGATTATGAAGAGATTTTATTTGGCTTGGGAGGATGACCTATAGATAAGAAAGCAATAAAGCAAACTTATTTGTTAGATAGATAGTTGAGTGGATTACTTAGTGATAGCTAGATCCTAAAATCAAGATCTTCCTCAGGGTTTGTCAATACACATATTTTAAACAATTAAGCTTATAAAATAGAATAGAAAGTACTTGCATATTTTCAAAATGTACCAAAATTAAATGCAAGAATTCTTGCTTAAGAAATAGACTACAAATGATTAAAATAGTGATTAAGCTAATTAGTATTAGTGATAAGTGGTTGGGATATGCTTCAAAAAATTAGAAAAGGGTCTATGAATAAGTTGCGACATAGATAATCAAGTTTAGTTGGGGGTAAGTAGGTGAAACATCTTGTTGGTTTTTAAATCATAGTGATCATCAGTGGTTGGGATGACCATTAGTCGTTAGGGTGACCGTTGGTGGTCAAAGTGACCCACAGTGGTTGGATAGACCATTTATAGTTAAGTAAACCATCGATGGTTACTATGTATATATCTAGTTTGATAATAGGTTGAATGATGGGATCTCAAAGTGAGATTTTAGGAGTTGGGTAGATGTTGGGTTAGATGTGAAAAGTAAATAAATTAATTGAATACTAAAAATCAAATACTTATCTAACATAAGGTGGATTTGGTGAATGCTTGAGGTGGTTGAATCATTAGTGGAGTTAGTGTGATTCTAATAAAGTAATGGTACTTGGTACTTTAGCAAAGATATAGAGATAGGTTAGCTTTCTAACATAGTATCTAGTTCATTAGATTTATGATGGTGATTGACCTACAAAAAGATAATTCTATATTCACAAGATCTTGATAATGATTGCATATTTTATAGATGGATTTCACCTCTTTACTCCTCTCTTCTTATAGGCAAGGCAAGAGAGTTACAACAATGCATGAAATGGGCTTCCTAATTTTAACTCTCTCATGTAATGGCTTGCAAGTGGATGAGGACAAGTTATTTTTATAAATGTAAGGTAGGTGAGTTTGAATATTAGTGGTTAAGGAGGTGCACCTTGACTACCAATGGTCAACATAACCATCAATGATCAAGGGTGAATGGTCAAAATAAGTAAAATCTAGGGTTAAGCTAGTTTGATCAAATTGATTATGGGTTAAGTTGATTAGGGTTTATAAGGTTAAACTAGTCCCAAGGGGGTTATAAGGTGTTCAAGGGGTATTTAAACACTTAGAATCATACTGTGTATATTTATAATGTCTACATGTTTACCCTCTTTATTATGTAGCTTGATTGAAGAAAATACAAAACAAAAACTGATGTTGGTCAAAGGTTTGGTTGCCTTGAGTATAGGAGGTGTTCCCTCTAAAATCAAGAGTCAATGAGGTAAATCAAAATTAGGTACAAGTTTGAAAAGGTGGGTGAAGTTAATGATGAAGGTGGATGCTATGAAGGTGGATGATAGGTTGGTCACTAAATTATAAATAGGCATGCAAAGTGTGACAAAAGGTGTAATAGCTAAGATTGTGAAAAGATGAGCTTACCATAGTTGATAAAAATAAAGGTTGATACTAGAAATATAAGTGACCAATGTACAGCATAATCATATTTAGGCATGGTGGTTGGGTACACATGTTACTCTCCTAAACAAGGTAAATGTTTCTATGAGTATCTAAGGTAAGATGCGTTCCTATGGAAAACACAAACAGGTCAAGTGTTATAGGTATACAAGGTAGGAAGTGCTCCTAAAAAGAAATAATAAAGTGAGGTAAGCATGAGGTGGTGTAAGTTTAAATGGGTCAACATTGCACTATTGTCACTGTAGTCAAAGGACTAGGTAAAAAGTGTTGCAAAATGCATGCTAGTTGTGCTAAAATAGAATAATGACAAGATGATGAGGTGGTTAGGGTAGGTGGAGAAGGTAATTTCCATGGGTGGATAAAAAAATTGGTGGTTATTATTAAGGAGGTATTTATTAAGGGTAATACAATATGGTGAGTATCCTAATTGTCAATGGTTAAAGTGCTCACATGCAACTATCGATGGTTATCCTGACTATTGATAGTTAAGGTGAAAATAGAATAAATTTTTCCTCATTTTAATTTTAGTGATTGGTTGACTTTGAGTTCTAGGTTTTTTATGATTAGTGGTGAAGGTAATTACTAAGGGTGTTTATTGAGTTGGAGGGTAGACCATTAGCTAAGGTGGAGAGTTGACCTAGTAGACCAGTGAGGTTGTAGGGAGTACATAGGCATAGATGAGGATGGGTAGGTGTTCGGTTGACTCTAGGATGGTGGTCATAAAATGAGGTATGGGGTGTCTTTAATTTGGTAGATATGTATGATTTTATGCATTTTCATTAGTTTATGAGGTTAGGGTAGGTTTAAATGGGTGGTTTTGAATAGGTATGTCGTAGGTAGGGATTTTGTGGAGTGTGGGTAAATTTGTGGGTAAAATAAAAAATTTGTGGGGGGTAGGTTAGTTTAGTTGGGTAAATATTTAGGTTAGATATTTAGGGTGTTTATTTTATGATATGGTTAGGTTTGAGGGTAATTTAGGGTTTGGGTCTTCCAAATTCAGAACACCCATAATGACTATTGATGATCGAGGTCGACCATCAATAGTTAACATCCTTATAAAAAAGGATAACTGATCATTGGTGGTCACCATGACCATTGGCGGTTGACAAGGTCTAAAAGATAGGTTTGGAAAGCTAAGGTAAAAAGAGGTGAAGGAAAAGTAAATATTCACTTTCTAGGCATATGATTGCATTGTAGAAGGTAAACTATAGCAGGTAATGGGTAGATGGGTGGGATAGATAAGGGAATATGTTAATTACATAAAGGTTAGGGTAGATGATATTGGTGTAAGTGATTAAGTCATGCTTCTAAATTGGTATAGCTAGGGAGTAGATACAGATGTGTGACCATGTATCTTTATAGAGATTCAATAGGGGATGACCCCAACCAATTAGGCTTATATGGAGGAGCTAGGAGTAGGAGTGATGAGGTACTATCAACGTGTGCCTCAAGATGCATCCATGGTCATAGTGATCATCAAGAGATGGGATCCTACTAAAAACACCTTCTTAATACTAATCAGGGAGATGACTATATTTATTGAGGACATACATAGGATCACCCATATTCTACTTTGAGGTTATTTGATCTACCATATAGAACATGAGGAGTGGGATGATCACATCAAAATACTATATGGAGATGAAAGTGATCAGGTCAGATGGTATGCTAGGGGGTTTAAGTATAGTTCTTTGTATCAGAGAGTTATATTTAAGAGGAAACTCATGACCATATTAATGATTGTTGTTACATGCTTTTCACTCCCTAACTCGATCATCAAGAGGTTTTCATACATACTACTAGGGGTGTTGATTAAGATATTATTAAGGTAGACTATATTCAATTGGGTGCCTATTTTACTTGTATAGATATATAAGGAGTTGTGGGGGTTTAGGGCCCATAAGAGGCATCATATCATTGTCAACTTGGTTCTACATTATTGGGCTTATGAGCACATTTGGGTAATGAGGCCAATAGGGTTTCCATGGGTAGGATTCATAAAAATAGAGTTCTCCATTGGCTTTATGTAGTGGAGGGGTGATTTTTCTACTTTATGTGAAGGAGGTGGTACACATGATGTTGAGTGGTTCATGGGTGCATTGGGTGCACTGGTGATAGGGGACATCACCTGGAGGCCATACAACTTGTTTCTAGTATTGCCAAGTTATAGAATGTAGACACTCTCATTTAGAGCTATAGATGGCTGATCAACATGTGAGATGGGGAGGTTGAGTTTATCCCATTTGAGAGAGTGAGGCAATTTGGCCTAGTACAGGGTGTTCTAGGTCTATTCCCCAAGTATAAGCAAGAGGATTCTGAGATCTTACTATTAGACCCACATCTTATGCCTACATTTTTAGACTAAGAAGAGATACTAGCTAGGGTATAGATAAATGATGTTGGGTTTATAGATGAGTACATGGCATGGTACCATCTTATATATATAATTTCACATTGGTGAGGATGATGAAGGTGTGAGGCTGATGGTCATGGATCCAAGTAGCCATGATGGATAGGTAGGAGTGGACTTAGTTATTGCACAAGGACATGTTATTAAATTACAAGTGTAAGTGGACATATTTAAGGGTTAGATTGATACATTACATGGTTAGGTTACTACCTTATAAGTTTAGGTTGCTATCATGATAGGTGAGAGGGATCAGGCTAGGACCTCACTAGGCTTGGTGACCCAAGAGAGGGACTCTCTAAGGTAGAGATGAGGAGTAGTAGAAACATAGATAGGGCCACTAGGCACTATCCTTGTGGCATGATACCTATCTATAGTATAGGATCCATGGTACTATGGTGCCATATTTTTGACACAGTGTCCACAAGAGCCCTAATAGGGTGAGTATAGGGCTAGCTTGGTAGGTGGTCCTAGTGTGGTAACACTAAGGCAATGGGTATCATTTGTATCTAGATAGATAGGGATAGTTGGAGGATTGGTAGGTATAGAAGGTGGATAGGCACCAAGATCTAGTGGTGCTTTAGGAGGTAGTGGTGTCCTTGGGGCATAGATATAGCTAGATTATGACATTTTGTATATCATTTTGATTTTGGCCTACAAGCCAATGCAGTGAGATGTACATTTTGAGAGAGAGACTTGTCTATCTTGTACACATTATCATGCTATTTGACTCATGAGTTATACATATGACCATTATTTATTCTTATGTTCATGGTTTATAGTTTGGTGTTGATGTTTAATGCTTATGGTGTGATGTTTATATTGCTCATGGATGTTGTTTATGATATAGATGCTAAACACTGATGTAGGCTTATCTAGGCATGAGATGGTTTTGATTTTGGTTATGCTTATGATATGCTAAATTCTAATGAGTATTTACTACATTATTTTAGACTTAGACATGGTGAAAATTGGTTGGTTTCTTTAATTTCTCATGGATGTTATGGTATTATTTTGCTGGTATGGTTATGCTTGTTAATTTTTAGGATAAAACACATGAGGTAATTTCATTAACAATACTAGATGGGAGATGAAATAATATAATCAAGAGATAAATATCATAATGAAAATATCAACTAGTAATGATAGGATAAGAAGAGGACATGATGCTTCTTTATTTCATAAGGACTAAAATAAAACTGAAGTTGGACTAGTTTAATAAACATAAGCCCTTTGAATGTTCCACATTAATATTTGTTAGCTGGTTAAAAAGGTTTCTTCACCACATAATGTCAAGTAAGCTCAAAAATCCCTCGATTATAGTGAGTAAAGGGGAGATGGGTCAAAATGGAACCTTTTTGTGAGACTAGCATGCCTCTTTTATAGGTACCCAAAGAGTCAGTATAAACAAGTCTATGTCAATTTTTGTATACTGATTGATGTTTGAAGTCCACTTATTAAAGTTGATTGTGGCTTCCACCTTATTATTCTATTTGAGATCTGATTGTGGTTTTCAAAGTTAGTTTGATTTTGTTATGATTGGGATGATGGTTCTTTTGCTTTATTGTTATATAGGGGAAGTTAATCGATGCGAGAAGCTTCTATGAAATTTCTATACTTTTTGATAAAATTATTTACTCATCCATCCTTCAAGGGAGTGGTCTAAGTTTATTTTTTTTGCTTATTGATAGTTTTCCTTCAAGGGAGTAGTCCACCTTACACTTTGGTAATTTTGAGCAAATTTTCATTAATTATCCTTCAAAAGAGAAGCCTATGAATGCTAAGAATGACACATTATTTCTAATGATAGGGGTTTTTAATTTTGTTTATTTAATTTTGCTTGACATAGACTTGCTTAGGCCAACTTAATGGTTCAACTTTATGAAGGCAAAACTAAAAACATAATAAGGTTGATTAGGTGGAAAGAGATTTAGGTGACAATGACCATGGTAATCTTTCCTATAAAGGTGTGGAAAGTACCATGAGAACCATTCCATATGTAGATCCATGGTACTTATTGTTTAATATAAGTTATGCCAGTGATAAATAATAACATGATTCATTTTTAATCAATTTCACCTAAAATAGGGAGTTGGAATGTAGATAGATAGCAAGGGGTGAGCTTAAGTTAAACAAAAGGTGAGCTTGATCCTTAACAAAAAAATAGATGTAGATGCAAAGAATTGAGGGGCTCAAGTTCTTGGTGGCCTTTGAGAGAAGATGATCAGTAAGCTCCTAATCCATACTTATCGGTTATGATATAAGGTTCAAGCCACTTGAAATAAAATTTTCCCTGCTTTCTTTTCTCCATATTAGTGGCATATTGGTTTTAATTTAAGATGAGGTCTTTGATGTTGAATTCTTGAACTTGAAGGTGATTTTTATAGGAATGCTTGACATGATATTAATAAACATGGAGATGGGTAAGGGCTACTAAACAATGTTCATCGAGTAGCTCAAGTTTTGCTAAATCTTGCTAATAATAAACTCCTTAGAAATGAGTTCTTGTAAGGATATGTGAAGAGATAGGATTTGGACTTCAAGAGGTAAGACTACCTCAATTCCAAATACAAGAGAGAAATAATTAGCACCCATATGGGTTCTAATTCTAGTACAATATGCCCATAAGGCAAAGCGTATGTGTAAATGCCAATCCTAACCATATGCATTGACCATTTTGGTTAGCATGTTATTAAGAGTTTTGTTAGAGGATTTTGCCTATCCATTAGCTTGAGGGTAATAGGGTGAGGAAAATATTAAATTAATTTCAAATTCCTCATAAAGACCTTGGAATTTCTTGTTCTTAAAGGATTTACCATTTTTAGTGATGATCTTATGAGGAGCATAGAAATGTCAGATGATATGATGGCTGATAAAGTTGACAATATTATTCACTTTGGTTGAGACTAGAGGAATAGCCTCTACCCACTTGGTAAAATACTTAGTTTTGATGATGATAGAGTGGTGTCACTATGAGGAATGAGGTTTAATTTCACCAATGAGGTTTAAACCCCATTGTGAAAAAGGCAAAAAATTAGTGGAAAATTGAAGGCTATGACTAGGTGCATGATGTAAATTGATGTGTTGTTGACACTTAACACATTTATTCACATAAATCACAATAGTCTTGGTTAAGGGTAGGCCAGTAATAGCCAAGGAAAAGGATATGATTGGCTATAAAAATTCCAATAATGTGGCTTCCATAGATTACATAATGTATTTCCTTGATAATGTGAGAGGCTTGTTATATTCATAGGAAATGGAAGAGGAGATCATCAAAGCCACATTTATATATAATTCCTCCCATAATGGTGTAGTGATAGGTACTATGGATAAATGATATTAGAGCATTCCTAGAAAGACCATAAGGGACTATAGCATAGTTAAGGTAGTCAAAGGTTTGTTGATACCAAAGGTCAGTTTGGGTCTCTTCCATATTGAAAATGGTAGGAGAGTTCAGTTTGACATAGGAAGGCTAGGTTAACCTATGAATAACAATAGATAACTTAGAATCTAAGGGGGTAGATGATATCTAAGAGGTAAGGGAAGCCATGTTATTGGTAAACTTATTGGTAGATTATGGGGTTGATTAGATGTAGTAGTGTTTAAATGATGATAAGACTTTGTCAACTAGTTACTTTTAGTACTACAAAACATGATTCTTACATTTGTAAGAGCCATTGATTTGATTGACCACAAGTTTGGAGTCACTAAAGATATTGATCATTCTAACTCCTAGGGATAAGGTAATCTTGAAGGATAGAGGAAGAGGTTCACCATCAAAGGGGATAATGATTATCCCTTCTCCCCCACCACATTGACCCTTTGAATCATCAAATAACATAATGACTTGATAGATGAAATCTACTTGAGAGAGGGTTATGATGGATTCATTAGGAACTCAAGAGGAGGAGGTTGGTTGTTTGCTAAAGGTGCCTCTACCAATTATTTGGCAATGACTTTCCCTTTAATTGAATTTTTCTAAAGGAACTTAAGGTCAAACTTTTCTAAGAGCATAAGCCACTTGGCAATGCACTAGTTCTAGTATGGCTTGGAGTACATGTACTTGAGTGGGTCAATGTTGGTTATGACATAAGTTTTATGGTTAAGAAGGTAGTGGTGAAGCCTGGTAACCATGAATACTAAGGCCGAGAAAAGTTTTTCAGTATGGGTATACTGAGTCTCACATTCTACAAGCATGTGGCTAATGTAGTATACAACTTGCTTTGTGTGTTGTTTATCTTGGTGATCTAGCACTACACCTAGGGAATGGACATTGGCATAGATATATAGGTAGAAAGGTTGATCATCATTGGGAGGGGTGAGGATAGGTGGAATTAAAAGGTATTCTTTGAGTGAATCAAAGGCCCTTTTTACAGTCACTATCCATTTAAACTAGGCATCCTTCTTTAGAAGGTGATGGAATGTTTGCATCAGTCTAGAAGTTGAGAGATAAAATGATGAATGGATTGAAGCTTCCCTTGTAAACTATGGAGTTGCTTGAGGTTGATGGGGGGAAGAATCTTGAGGGTGGATTCTATTTTGGTGGGATCGACTTTGATTCTATGAAGGGAGATGATGAAGCCAAGAAGCTTTCTTGATAAGACCCTAAAAATGTACTTCTTAGGGTTAAGGCATACATGGCAATGGATAAGTCCCTCAAATATGATCTTGATAATGGATAAATGATCCTTTCAAAGTTTTGATTTCCTAAAAATGTCATCCACATGGTCCTTGATAATCCTATGGATAAGGTCATGGAATGTATAGGTCATGGTACATTAGTAGGTTACAGCATTGTTTTTTAGTCCAAAATGCATGACCCTATAACAAAAGGTTCCCCAAGGGGTGGTAAAGGTAGTTTTATGTTTATATTTGGGGGTAATTAAGATCTTATTGTAACCCAATAATTATTCCATGAGAGATAACATCTCATGGCTAGCTATAATATAAACAAGCTAGTCAATGCTTGGTAGAGGAAAGTCATCTTTGGGGAAGGTGAGGTTGAGGTCATGAAATTCCACACAAATGAATAGTAACCCTATGGATTTGGTGATAGGTATAACATTCTAGACCTATTGGGGGTAGCCAATGGGTTGAATTAAATTAATAGATAAAAGATGTTGAAGCTCTTCTTTGACAAAAAGGGCTACGTGAGGGTGCATGTGTCAAAGCTTCTTATTCATAAGCTTGGAATCATGGTTTTTGACTATGTTATGGGTAGAAATGGTAGGGTTAATTCCAATCATGTTGTTATAAGACCATGTGAAGGATATGTTATGCTCTTGGAAGAAAGAAGGGAAGTCCTAAAGTTCCTCAGCATTCAGTGATTGACCAAGTTTGACAATGTGGGGGTTATCCAGAGTTCCCACGTTGATATCCATTATGGATTTATTAAACATGGTTGAGGTCTCAAGAAGAAGGTATTTGTGGATGTAATAATTTGGGGAACCAAGGTAGGTGATAATTGAATCATCATCCTGACACTAAACAATTTTAATGGTAGGAGAGTCATCTCCTATCATCTCAGGATTAGTCAAAGGGATGGTTATAGTTTCCCCTTTTTATTGATAAGTTAAGGGTCTGAGGCTGATCATGTTGATGAAAAAAAAGTTAGGTGGGATGATGTCATCATCCTCACATGTGAGCAGAGGTGAGGTTGGTGAAGAAGGGTATATTTTTGAATAATGGTAGCAGTAGGTGGTTTGGTTGTCTTCTTGTTAGGTAGGATGAAACCAATGCCATGCTTCTCATGAGGCTTCCTAATTTTAGTGGTGACCTATTCATGTGGGTTATTTTCATATCACCTAAGACTAAAGCCTTTACAAGGACACTGATGGAGGTATGTCTTAGTGAAGCTCAATTTATCTAGGTAAGAAAAACTAGTGGTAAATGGCTTAGGTAAAAGAGAGGTGGTAGAAACACCAAGGGGTTTTTGGAGTCCCCCATAGAAAAAATGGTTTTTTCAATAGGGAGGTTTAAAGGGAATGATATTTATGACATTAGGGTCATATCCTAGTTGGTTGGTGAGTTTCCCATACTCATGAGGATTAGGGAAACCATCAAGGGATAAAAGGTGATACTTCCCCAATGAAAGGTGATAAAACACTATTTATAAAGGGTCTATAGTGGGGATTTGGTTTGAAGGGATAAAGGAAATAGTTGATGCCTCATCAGTGGAAGGGGATATGATATCCACTTTAGTGGTTAACAGTTGGGTTTTAACTACTATGGGTGTGCTAGATGGGGGTATGAGGACATCATTAGGGTGACAGGTCATGTTACATGTCAAGAAAGGAATTGGTTCTGCTTAGATGGTGATGACCTAGATCTTATGTTCAAAATTAATACAATGGTGAAAGGTGGAGGGGACACAACCCATGGAGTGAATTCAGGGTCATCCCAATAAAACATTGTACTAGAATTCACCTTCCACTACATAGAAAAGTTTGGGGAGCATACAAGGTCCTAGATGGATATGGAGGATGACATTTCCCAAGGTAGTGCCTATGGTATCATTGAATGATTGAACGATGGTTTACATTTTAGACATGACATTATCTGGTAGTTTAAGTTAGTTGTAGATGTGGGAGGAAATGTTTTTAATGTTAGTTCCCCCATAAATCATGACCTATTTAATGTAATTTTAGTTGATGTAGGTAATGATAAAGAGAGGGGGATCTGGGTCCTTGAGATGGATGGAAGGTATTTAAAATTAATTAAAGGTAACAAGGTTAGAAAATTTAAGGGTACCAATAAAGGTTGCTATAGGTTGAGGGTCTTTAGTTTGGACCTCAATGGATTAGAAAACCTCTATTAATGCTTGACAATGATGGGGAGAGGTAGATATCAACTCATACAAGCTCATCTTCATTAGGGTCTAGTGAAGTTGCTTGAGGTTAACTCTGTTCATGGATTTTAAGGGGTTAGATTAAGACGAACCTAAGATAGACACCTTGGTTTTGGTTGAGGATGAAGATAGTTGGGTGTAGGCTGGTTGGGAGTTTGAAGAGGGATATATCCAAGGAATGACCACCTTAGCCTTCCCCTTATCATTCTACTATGATCTTGTGACCACATTGATAGTATGGATAAAAGGAGATGTTGAGGTAATAGAATGGTCTGACTCATCTTCACTTTGAGGTGAGAGTGAAGTAGGAAAGAATTAGGTAGGTATGGTTATCACTTGGATTGGGATGGAGACCATATGAGCTTCATCTATTAATAGATGACCCTCATTGTAAAGGCAATGGATAATGGATTGGAGAGCTTTACAGTTCTCTATATCATGGTTGGGTGTCCTATGATAATAATACACTTGCTTTTCATTGTACCATATGAGTTTTGAAGTAAGAGGGTCAAAGGGTCTGATGGGAGGTAAGGCTAGACAAGAATTTTACAATAACTATGGAAAATGGTCAAGTAGGACTTGGCTAAAGGTGGTAAATTTGTAGTAGTCTTTACTTTGATGGTTGAGGTAGAATATTGCTTAAAAATAGGTTTGGTGGTACATGTTTTTGGTAGGGTGGTGTATTGGTTTGAAATAGGAGTTTGATGAGCTATAGGTGGAAGATGGCAAAATAGGTAATTTAGGTGTTCCTGGTGTGATAAAGAGGGGTGCATCAAAAAGCAATTGTGAAGGTGTAACCAAAATAGGTGGTGGGATTTTGGTAGAGATAAATGGATTCTCACTCAAGGTAGAGGGATGAGGTCCCAAAATGAAAGGGAAGGTTGAGGGAGGAAAAATTTTGGGCTTCAAACCTTTAGGTGGTTTCACCTCTTTGGTTTCTTTGGTTTGACATTTGGTTGCATGTTCTGATGAAGTAAGCTCCACCTTCATAGATGGGTGACTAAGGATTGGTGTAGGGAAGGTGCCAAGGTTATTGATATGTTTAATTTGTAGGTTTGATAATGTGATTTAGTTTTTTGGGGTTTGGGTTCCTTAGATGACTAAGGGATTATTAGATTGGTAAAATTTGTTATTGGTTTGGTTGATAGGGCAGAAGTTTAAATAGAAAAAGTGGTGGATTGGTATGATAAAGTTATGGTTAAAGGTTCTTACTTGGTGATATAATGTAGCCTTAATTAATTATATAAGGTGGATCAATCCATATTAGGGTTGGAGATAAATTCTAATTTATGCAGTAGCCTAGAGAATGGTTTGTAGGTTGGTTTAATTCCCTGAACATTGGACCTAAAAGATAAGCCCTTAGGTGGAGACAGAGGGATAGTAAGCTCATCCTCTTCTTCAATAAAAGGATGCAAGGCTAAGATAGGTGGTTCTTTTATAGGAGTAAACATATGGGTTTCCTCCTTAGGGATGATTTATGAAGGGGGAGTGGTTTGCTTGGTAGTTAAAGGTGAAGGTGAGGTAGCGATGGTTGGTTTGTATGGTATATTAGCTAAAAGAGTGGTTAAATACTCCAGTACCTCAATAAGTTGAGGGGGCAAAGATGGAATTTCCTTAGTTTGAGTTTTCAAAGGAAGGGAAGGTAAGTCCACCATCTCAATAGATGGAGGATGTGGGTGACTGAAAGATTAGGTACTAGGTGGTTTGGAATGAGTGCATCAAGGACCATGTTAATTATATGGGTATCATGAGAAAACTCAATGTTGTTTTTATCATTCTTGGTAGGATTATGGTTTAGGAAGGGTTGCCTAAATATATTAATGGCTTGGTTTGATGGTGCATTGAGGTTATCCAATGTAATCTCCCCCTTGTCAATAAGGGATAAGATAAGACTTTTGAAGGTGTTGTACCTACTAAATTCATGTCCTATTACCCAATGAAAGGCACATAAATCATTATAATTTAACTAAATAGGTGTAAGATGAGAGACATTGAACTATTAAGGAGGTTTGATAAAAGGAAGTTGAAGGATATTGGCTTTCATTAACTTCTCCAAGATGGAAGCATATGATTCTCCAAGTAGAGTGAATTACTTATAGTTTTCTAGTTTTTGTTCCTCATGTTTTTCTTTGAGGAATTAGAATAATTTTGTTGGTTGATATAAGGTGGAGGATCAACTTTAAGGAAAACCACATTTTTGGTCCCCTTTCTCTTAGTATTGGTATTGGGATGGTTTCTTGACCTAGAGGAAGAGGCTTCATTGGTTTTGTAGGTTGAGTTCTAGTTTTTGAGATTTAGCTTTCCTTTGTCAATATATCAGTTCTCCAACTTATACATCATGGTAAAATATTCATCAAAGCTTTAGAAGCTTTGGACACATAGTGTAGAGTAGATATGTTTGGCACATGGCTAAGAAAAAAATCTATGAGTTTGAGTTGAGGTAGGGAGAAGGAAAGTTGGTTAATTAGGCTCCTTCAATGAGCTAAAAAATTAGTAATCAATTCATCCTCAAATTTTAGGATAGAGTAGAGGTCATTGATATAAACTGTATTGGATATATTAATCAAAAATTGGTCTAAGAAGGTTTGAGCTAGTTAGGTGAAAGAGAAAAAGGAGTGCTTGGGTATGGCACTATACCAATCCAATGTTGGATTGGCTAGAGACACGGGAAAGGTGTGGAGGAGGGTATCATCATAGGTGATGAGATAACAATAATTCCTGAATACCCTAAGGTGTTATTGGGGATCCTCTTTACTTTGAAATTTAGAGAAATTAGGAAGATCTCATTGGGGAAGATATGGCCTAATAGGTACAGATGGATGGATGGTCTCATTACAAATTTGGCCATATGATAAGATGTGGTGAGAACCCAAATGGATAAATCTAAGGTGGTCATATTGTCCATAAACATTTTCACTAAGTCTACTTGGGGTTATGCACCTATAAGGTTATAATATACATACTATTATGATGGTTGGGAGACATACTGATAATAGGTAGAAGGTTTGGAGGCTACCACATATTGGTAAGTGGATGCCAATGGTTGGTTGGAAGACACATAAGGGTAGGTAGGTGTAGGTTATTGGGTAGTAGGTTGGGGTACATGTCCTTGTAGGTTAGGGATATAGCTAAAGTTTTGTGTAAGGGGTGCTTGTTGGATAGGAGTAGTAGCTAGGTTGGTGACCAATGGAAGGGTGGCAACCCTTATACTGATTGGTGGAAAGGTAGAGGGTATAGACACCACAAGGCTTTGAAGTGGAGTAGTGGTATATGGATTGGGGGTAGCTAAAGGAAGTTTGGTAGTGCTAGAGGTAGGTAATCCTATTGTGGAGGAGTGGTTGGTAGGAGTAGAAGGTATAATAGCAGTGGTAGTTTAGGTTGGTTAGTTTTCTATGGTAGTCTCAAAGGGGTTATTAATTGATGAGGAATCTTGGGTAGTTAATTTTTGGGTAATAACCATGGCAATAGAGGCACTACTCATAAGGTGTAAAGGGATGACATAAGGTGGATCTATTGGTGGGGTTGAAGATAGGATATGGTAAGACATGGTTGTAAGATAATGTTGCAAGGCTATGGGATTATTATCTAGGAAATTATCAAAGTTTGCATCTCCTTGAGGAACCTCATTAGGGAAGGTAGGACTTCTTGAGGGGTGAGGATAATCTACTAGTTTAGAAACATTGTCCATGGATGAAGAGGTAGGTTGACTTGGTGATGGGTTTTTCTCCACAAGGTCTCTTCACTACTATTAAGTGAGAACCATAAGAGAAAGGGGAGCTAGGAAGCACAAATAGCCTTGCTACTCAAATAAAGAGAAGATAAGAAAATTATCAAAGAAATCAAATCACACTCTAAAATAAATGTTAAGCCCTAGAGTTTTAATTAATATTGCTTTTGGCTTATTCCTTAAGAAGGTGTGTGACTAAAATTGGCTTGTAGAATAATTACTAAAGAGGAAGTCTAAAGTTGGTTTCAGGTTATGTTTAGGCACTCAAAAGGAATCTATATTGGAATAAATATGCGGCTTCGTATTGGGGCCTAACCCCTCACTTCACACACCATAGTGATAAGGGTGTTAGGTACTTAGCCAATATATATTGATATCTAGAGATTATGCTCAACTAGAGAGCTAAGTTGGTTCTCCCCTTGGTAATGACCTCTAAGTAGGATTGTTGGGAAAGGGTAAGGTTACTGCTATGTGATGAAATCCTATTTAGGTCTTATTTCAAGTTTATTTGATGTTTAATTGATGAAATTAGGTTTGTTGTGTACAACAAAGAGTGAAGCTATGATAGATTACATTGCCTTTAAGTTAGGCTATGTGAACTAAACTTTCAAGTAGTCAATGTATGCACTTAATTTTAAGCCAAAAAAAAACTTTTGATTTCATTAATGAGCATAGAAGAGAGATATAATGCAAGCAAAAAATAACCCAACTAAAGAGACAAGAGTTTCAATGGGTGTGCCAAAATGTTTCAATAAATTTTTGCTTATTATTAGAAAAAGGAAAAGAAGAAACTAAGTATGGGTATGGTTTTAAAACCTATTTGATTATACATGCATTGAATCAAAATATTGTGAAGAGAACCTCTTTGGCTTGGGAGGATGACCTATAAATAAGAAAGCACTAAAGCAAACTTCTTTATCAGACAGATAGTTGAGTGGATGCCTAGTGATAGCTAGATCTTAGAATCAAGAGCTTCCTCAAGGGCTATCAATCCATGTGTTTTAAACAATTAAGCTAATAAAACATAATAGAAGGTACTTACATCAATAATCCAAAGGTATTAGAATTGAACACAAGAATTATTGCTTAAGAAATAGACTAGAAATGATTAAAATAGTGATTAAGCTAAGTAATACTAGTGATAGGTGGTTAGGGTATGATTTAGAAAATAATAAAGGGGTCTATGAATAGGTTGGGACATAGAGAATCAACTTTGGTTGGGGATAGGTAGGCAAAAATAGCTTGCTAGTTTTTACTACCATAGTTATCCTTGATGGTCAAGGTGATCATTGATAATTAGATAGATTGTCAGTGGTTGAGTTAACCATTGATGGTTATTATGTATAGATATAGATTGATAACAAAATAATTGATAGGATATCAAAGTGAGATTTTGGGAGTTGGGTAGATGCTAAGCTGCATATGAAAATCAAATAAAGTAATTGAATACTAAAAATCAAATACTTATCTTACAAAATGTGGATTAGGTGAATTCTTGAGATGGTTGACTTGTTGGTGAAGTCTAGTATGATTATGACAGAGTAACGATACTTGGTGCTTTGGTGGAACTACGATAGTAGGTTGGCTCTTTGATGTAGTAGCTATGTCACTAGATTGTTGATGGTGATTGACTAGCAAAAAGAGAATTTTGGATGCACAAGCTCTTGTTAATGATTGTAGATTTTGTAGATGGATTTCACCTCTTTACTCCTCTCTTCTTATAGGCAAGGTAAGAGAGTTACAAAAAGGCATGAGTTGGGCTTCCTAATTTTAAATTTCTCATGCAATGGTTCACACATGAATGAGGATAATTTTTTCTTAGAAAATCAAGGTAAGTGAGTTTGCATGTTAGTGGTTAAGGAGGTGCACCCTAACTTTCAATGCTTAAGGGTGAAGGGTCAAAATAAGTAAAAGTTAGGTTTAAGCTAGTTTAGTCAAACTGACTATGGGTTAAGTCTATTAGGGGTCAGAAAGTTAAACTAGTCCCAATGGGGTCTTAATGTGTTCAAAGGTTATTTCAACACTCATAATCAATGTGTTGATTTTTAGTGTCTACACCACACTTGGACTAAGCCATAACAACCCACTGTACATTGAAATAATCATTGAAAATCATAAAACCAAGCAAGTTCTTATAGACAATGGTTCATATCTAAATATCATGTCTCTTAAATTGGTACAAATATTGGGCTATACTAAAAAAGACATCTAGCTAAAAAAAATCACCATCAAGGCTTACAACAATGTTGAGAGGGAGTCTACTAGTACTATTTAGTTAACAATCATTATTAGGTCTATTTCACACCACACATTACTTCAGATTATGGACATTGAATTACCTTATAACATAATTCTTGGTTGTACTTGGATCCATGAAGTATAAGATATTTCATCCACCCTCCATCAGTGCCTTAAGTTCCCCATGATGGGATCGAGGTCACTATCCTCACCGATCAAGAACCATATCAATACTGTAAACACCTTGAGGCTATGTTCTATAATTATAACTATTGTCTAGGTTCTAAATTCATTATGAAGAAGATCAAGGCCATAGTTTCACATCCACCTCCATCCAATTATATCCACCCTAGTTATCTTTATTCTACTTCTACTAATCCATTTCCCATAGTTCTTATGAATTAAGTTGTTATTAAAGACATGGGCATTTCCATGTATAGTCTTAAGGATGCCTTCCATATTGAAAAATTACTAAAATCCCCCCCAAAAATGTGGTAAGAATAAACCTTCAAATATTCCTAATGAATCCACTATGATTTGGTAACCAAAATAAAAGTAGTGAAAACTACCACTGGTATTTGTACATGCTATTTTACCAAGGAAAGATCAAGAGGCATTTACTGAAGGGAACTAGTTATATTCTAAAGGCCTTGCTGATTGATTTCAAAATCCAATGTATCCTATTCCTAACCAGATTATGAATCATATTAATTATATAAGAAAAATCATAAACCCATGAGCACAAGGAATCTTGGAACCCTTATCAATTGGAGTACCCAATTTAAATCATGGTCTTAGATTTGTACCATTTGGGGAAGACATCATGACTTTCGATAGTGATTCTTCTAAATCAATTAGTGAAAAGAATCCTCTTGGTAGTGACATAACATCCCATTATATCCTTTTTGATGAGCTTGTTGACATAAACCTTTTTAATTTAAATTACATTTTAACCCTAACTATTGGATCTTCTTATTCTGAATCAAGAACATATCCTACCATTAGATCTTCCCATCCTGAATCAAAAGCATGTTCGAGTGGTGCTTCCCTTCCTGAAGTGAAACGCCATATTTTCACCATTAGATCTTCCCATCTTGAATAGAACCCTCATTTTTCCCTATGTCTTTGCCATTCCCAACTCATTGATTGGGACCAATAAAATTCAATCATATACCTTGATGATTCTCATAATGAAGAATCACTTGTAGAATATAGGGACCTATGAGATGGATTGCCCATTGTTGATCACAAATAAAGATTTTATTTTTCATTATATCCTTCTACATAATTTAGAGAGTAGATAAACTTTATTGTTCACAAAAAAGATAAAACATCAAGATCTTTGAGTGAAAACCTCCATAAGGCACTTGTTCATCAAGGAAAAAGTAAAGAAAAAGACAAGCCTTTGAGTGAAAACCTATTTCAGGTGCTCTTAGGTGTGAAATTTTAATCATCCCCTTAGGACATAGAAGTTACATCAAGCCCAAGTTCTATAGCTAGTAAAAGTATCTCTTTTGAAAAAAAATTGAATTTTTGAGTGTCTCACTTTTGAGTTTCTAGAGGTGTTTACTACTTGCCCAGTACTTGAACTAGTAGACTCAGATTCATCATATTATCCAAAAATATCTAAAGAAATAATAAGAATTTGTAGTAGAATAAGATGATCATGATCATACCTTGCCTAAAATTATAAAAGATAGATCCATACTCCTTATGGAGAACATGACATATGAGAACTTGAGAACCTATGAGGATCCCAAAATTGTTTATCTTGGAGATTCCCTTAATGAAGTAGAACATGAACATATTATATAAATTTTAAGGGATTATATTGAAATATTTTTATGGGCATACTATAACATGCCAAGATTAGACATTGATTTGGTTGTGTCACCTTGTTTTCCATCCCAATGCCAAACTAGTCAAGCAAAAATTGAGGAAGATGCATCCATGCATTGACTTATTATTTAAAGCATAAATGGAAAACTTACTAGGATTAGGATTCATTTGACCACTAGAATATATTTAATGGATTTAAAATATAGTACCAGTGAGTAAAAAGACCCCATGTATATATTTTTTTTCTAATTTTAGAGATATCAATAAAGCATGCCCCAAAGATGATTTTCCTCTGCCCAACATCAACATTATTTTCAAATCAACTAATAGGTACAAAATGGTATCCTTAATGGATAGGTTTTTTGGATACAACTAAATCAAGATAGCCCAAGAAGATCAACACATTACTAAATTTAACACTCTATGGGGAGCATTATATCACCAAGTCATGCCATTTGGCTTGAATAATGCTAGCACCACATATTAATGTGCAATGAATTTCATTTTCCATGACATGATTCATGATATTATTGAGGACTATGTTGATGATATAATAGAAAAATCATGAACAAGAATTGGAAATCTTGATCTACAAAAAATCATTGAAAGGCTTCATGAATATAAAGTCTACCTAAATATTAAGAAGTATGTCTTTGGAGTCACTTCAGGGAAATTAGGAGGATTAATTATATCATAAATAGGGATTGAATTTGATTCTATAAAAGTCATGGATATTATGGAAATATCTCCACTAAACCATCTCAAATAACTATGAAGCCTGTAAGGAAAGATCCAATCTATATGTAGGTTTATTTCTTTATTAGTAGATAAGTGCTACACATTTACCCATATTTTGCAGAAAGGGGTAACATTCCAATGGGATGAAGATTGTTAGATAAATTTGTGAATCTCAAGACATACTTAGCTAATATACTAGTCTTGAGACCACTAACACCAAGAAGACCACTACTTGTTTACATATTAGAAACTAAGCATGCACTAGGGGCACTATTGGCCCAACATGATGATAAAGGTATAGATAACATAGAGTATTATTTAAGTTGAAACTTGGTGGATTATGAACATAATTATATGCCTATTAATAATGTGTGTCTATCTATGGTGTTTTCTACACATAAATTGTGACATTATATGCTAAACAACAAAATAATTATCATCACCAAGGTGGATCCTCTCAAGTTCTTATTATCAAAAATAGCTCTT
This sequence comes from Torreya grandis, assembly GCA_037957365.1. Lineage (NCBI taxonomy): Eukaryota > Viridiplantae > Streptophyta > Pinopsida > Cupressales > Taxaceae > Torreya > Torreya grandis. Next base: position 1,943,342 of record JARHVA010003152.1, on the reverse strand, counting down.
CAATTATGCATGACCAAATAGGTTATGATCCTAAGTTATTTTGACATTGAGCATTATAATTAGAAGGAAATCAAAGGGAAAGTTATTGTTGATCATCTTGCAGAAGCTCCCATCAAAGATACTCAACATCTCAAATTCAACTTTGTATATGATTCTATTATGGCAATAGAATAAACATCATAGGAACCTAAATAATGGAATTTATATTTTGATAGATCCTTTACATCTATGGATCTTTGGCTATCATATTTTTGATCACACCATAGGGGGATTTAATTCCCAAATAATTCCATATACAATTTCTTTATATAAATAATGTGGCTAAGTATGAGGCATTAATTATAGGGATTTGCCTTACCATACAGTGGGATATTTAACATGTATAATTTTATGGTTATTCCTAGTTAATCATCAATCAAACCACCGATCAATATCAAAAAAAGAGATGACAAGTTTATTCCTTATAAGCATATTATTGATAACCTCAAAACACATTTTAAATCTCTATAGTTTGAAAAAGTTCTAAGAGCAAACAATAGATCCACCGATTCAATGGCAACAATTGGTTCCATGATTCAGATGGACAGTGGTGCTAAAGAGTATAAGCTCCTAATTAAAAATCTTCTTTAGCCTACCCATATTCTACTAGATTCAGAGAGGGTATGTGCTATTGATTTTCCCAATCCCTAACTTGAACTACCATGGTACCAATATATTTATAACTACTTCCATGATCACGTATTCTAAGCTGACCTATCCAATAATAGAAAAAAACTCTTCCTTTACTATTTATCATGTTATACCTTCCTTAGAAACACATTTTATCACAAAGGAAATGATGTAATTCTTCTTCATTTTTTATCTTCAGGAGAATCTAAGCTATCACTAAGGGAGGTACATGAAGGAATGTGTGGGTCCCACACCAATGGTGTATTCTTAGTAAATAAAATTCTTAGAATAGGTTAATATTAGCCTAAAATGGATATTGATTCTTGTAATTCTATGAAGAAGTGTGTTCCTTATCAATAACATGGAAAATTGATACATGTACCTTATTTACCACTATAGCTGATCATAACACCATGGACATTCTCAACATTAGGTTTTTTTTCTCATCAAGAAAATAAACCCAACATCTTCAAATGACCATAAGCACATTTTGACTACAATCAAGTACTTCACTAAGTGGATCGAGGCCATTCCTCTCACTTATATTACCATAAATCAAATATCCAAATTCATCCATTACCATATCATCTGTCGACATGGCATCCTAACTCATATCATATCTGATAATGATAGACCCTTTATAAACTAAGATGTAAAATATATTTTTTAAAAATTCAAGATCAAGCATAATAAATAAACTACATATAAACTATAAGTTAATGAATAAGATTAGGTGTCAAACAAGACCATTGTAACCATTTTAAAAAACATTCTCAACGATGCTAACCATAATTGGCACTTGTAAATCTTTCCCACCATCTGGGATTAAAGAACCAGTCATCAAAACCTAGCAGGAGCCACTTTATACTCCCTTGTCTATGGATCTGAAGCTATTATCTAGTTGAGATCTATATAGCATCATTATGAGTATCATTGGATATTATTGAAGATGATGAGGAATACAGAGTCTCAAGGATATAAGAAAAATTATAAGCATTTGACTACCCTAGAAAACTTGTAGGCCTATCAAAATAGATTGTGGAGAAGATACATCAAGTGCATTATACCTCAAGAGTTTGATATTGGTGATTTGGTCCTAACAAATAACCAAAAGAACACACACATTGAACACAAGAAGAAAGTTAATTTTTAACCTAACTAGTTATCTTATCACAATGAACTATGGATTAGGGGTATATCAACTAGCTAAACTAAATGGTGAAGAACTTCTAGAACCTATGAACATCATGAAAATTAAGAGGTTTTATGCATGAAATTTGAATCATTTTCTACAAGACCCCTTACTTGGGGGAGAATTTTGATGAAGTAATTTTATCCTACTGTAAACATATTTTATACTACCCTGAACCACTATTCATGACTCTGGATAGTGAAAGATTTAAACTATTGGCACTCTAAACACATTTCATCCTACTCTAGACCATTCTCTTTGAGAACCATATTTTTTAAACCATTATCAAAAGATAACCACACTCTTTATCCCACTCTGGACCATCCATGTGTTGGACCCTATTCTTTGGACCGTTCTCTTTGAGAACCTCATTCTTTATTAGGTCTTGGGCTTGTTTTAGCTTGAACACTTTGATTCCTTAACCAATTATGATCCTAATTATGTCTAATCAGCATTATGAATAACTTCAATGCCAGTTCTAAAAAGTACTTCAGCCAGAATAGTATTTTGTAACTTCTTTTAGAGACAAGTAAATAAGAACACCTTTTTATCTTAGGATCTTTGCTTTTTGCATGGCTATTTAGACTGATTTTCACTACACACTATTCTATAATACATTTGTTTCTCTTTGATATACATTTATTGCTTTATCAAGATCCTCACTCTCACCAATTTATGAGCATGGGCCATTGTAGCCATCTTAACTATATTATGGGAACTTCTACTCTTGGATGAGCATCCCTTGACTATTTGGTCCCCTTTGTACATATTTTATCCCTAAAACATTATAACATGATCCATACAAGAACAAAAACATTGTCTTCTACTTTTCATATATTTTGTACATTCTCATCCCATGCTATGATCTTCCAATTTTGTAAGCAAGTTAAGTCTCACAATCTTTTAGTTTTGCAAGAATTTTATCTTACTAATTTTCTACTTGTGTAAGTCATTCAGTCCCATTGGATTAAATTTTTGAAGGTCATCTTGTCCCATCACTTTCCATTTTGAAACACCAATCTTGTTGATCAAGTCTTCCATTTCTAATTTATCATTAATCATATGTTTTTTATCATCATCATATCTTCTACCCCACTTCCTAAGATAACTACATTTGGCCTAAAGTTTATGTTAGAAAATGCATCCATGGAACTATGTAGGCAACATCCACTTGTCTAGTACATCTAGAGTCAACTCGACATACCCCTTCCTCTTCTTCTATTCCCCCATTTATTCCAACATTTTCCTCTTTAATTAGAGAACAAATTTTTTGTCCTTATTATTTGTTAAATTATGGTGGAAAACAATGCCTTTATTACACATTCATGAACAAATATTTTAAAACCACACTAACTTGGGTTTTGTTTGTGCGAGTTTATTTGAGTTTTCTTAGTGTTTTTTTGTGTTTCATTGGTGTTTATTGTGATTTATCACCTCTTCACTAAATTATTCTCATTTTATTCTATTTATTAATTCTTGTCTCACCTTGTCTTTTGTTTCCCTATTTTATTCTACTTTTCTCTTTTATGTTCAAGAACACCTTAATCATCCACATAGATCTTGATTATTTATATTTTAATTTCATGTTATTAAGTTATTCTTGTCTTGTTTTAAAAAAATTATTGTTGATACTTAAGTTTTGATTGTTCATGTCTTAATTTAAGTTGGATTCATTTATGTTTATCTTTATCTTTTTATTTTCTTTTCTGTTTGAACATAAAAAGTTGTAACTCTGGTCTTGGTCATTGTTTTACCATTATCCTTAGCTATAATTCTTCACATTTGAACTAGATCTATGAATTTGAAATGCCATGTCATTATAATTAATTCATACTTATGATGGATAATTTATTTTGATATAACAAGAACTTTGTGCCCTATTCTAAAAGTCTTAACATCAACATAGCTTTGATGAATAGTTCTCAAAAACATTATGCATAAACTAGGCTCAATAGGTTTAGCATCTGACTCTATGCTTAGATGTGAATATTTTTGCATACATCATGAGTCTAATCAAATCTTTGGTAAGTTTTATTCATCCCTAATTCCACTATATCTCATTTCTTGAGAGAACTACATTAGCTTGAGGTCTTACTAGACTATGTAGGCAATGCTAAATTTCTATTGAGGTTAGCTCAGCCATATTTCAATCTTTTTTTCATCTCTTTCATCACTTTTTGCATCCTTGTATGTTTGGTTTCTTATGGATTCATAAGCCATTACACCATTGCATATATGTTTTCACCCACTCATTTTAATCTATCTTATATGTTATTTCCTTGAGCTATTTTACTCACCAATTTACCCATGATGGGGCACAACATCTGAAGAACATCAAAATAAAATTAGTCTTATAGGGGAAAACCATTATTTATTCTTTATCAATGATTAAAACTATCCTTACTAGGGTACAAATGTTTTATCATGATCACCTTTTATCTTCTAGGGCACTTCTTATTATCATTTATTATGGAGACCACGTTCTCTTATTCATCTAATTCCAAGCTCTCCATGTTACTACCCATGATGGCACTATAATAGTGTGCAAATTATCCTAGGATTGATCAATATTGTAAGCACACAACTTAAAATCTCAAACTAGGTGTGTTTAAAGTGTGTCACTTATATTTATGGATTGTATCCTTCCTATTACCCCCATCTTTAAGGCCCATTATACCTTTAATTATAGTTTTATCATTTATGGTAACCACACATGTAAGCATTATCTCTTCTAGATGTGATCTATTCCAGGGGTTAACCTCTCACTTTCTCTCTCTTTTTGAGAGTCCATATTTCTCTTTCATCCTAGTATGTCCTCTCGAGGGGGCATCATGGATTAGTTATAATTTCTTATTGACAATTATTTTCTTTAAAAAGATGTTTCTTCACTTTAATGTCTTTTTATGCATTCTTAAATAGGGGGATAATGTAGACATCCAATTCCTAACACCATTTGTGTTGAAATTATCAATCTTACTTGAATTACACTCAAATGCCTAATTTAGGCCAAAATCCATAAAATATACTAAATGGTTTGATATTTTTGTTTATACATGATGATTTAGTCCAATGTTCCCTAAATTAGACAATGTATTTTATGTGATTCCTAACTTTGAACAGATCATTTTGATCCAAAATGATGATTTTGCCTTTTTGTGCTCTGGATCAATATTTTCTTATAATTTATTAGTACACATCATATACCTTCATTATTTTATGTTGGAAAAATCCTAAATGGGATAATGGTTCTAACACATCTAACATTTCCTTCCAATTCTTCTTGAGTCAAATTATGACCCAGTAATATGACTTTTTGACCATTTTGATTTATTGAGCACCAATTTCCAAATAATTGTGCAAATATTGATTAATCTTGTTTAAGGCTAATTAATTCAAGTTAAAAATTTAAGTGGATTTTCCATGGAGGTTATTTATTATTTCAATATTAGAAATTTATTCTCAATATCTGCATCACCTAGTGAGATCATCTATGGGGTGGCATCCATAAGCTACAAATGCATAAAATATCAAGATTATGGGTCACCCATGCCTAGCTAATGGATTTTCCTCCAAATTGACATGATGATATTTATGGATTTAATTAAAAATATTAAATTAATCCATGGCCACACATCTCAATCTTGAGATGGATGGTCATGGTTGTTCTTAGTCTAATTTGAAAATCTATAACTAGAAGACCTCTTAACACCATTTTTAAGCTTAAATTGTGTAAACTTATAATGATAAAATATCTCCATAAGTCATTTTTATATTGATTATTGTGTTATTTTCATTTGTATTAGCTTCATTTTGATAGGAAAATTAGATATTTCTCATATCATGAGCCTAGGTTTTGTATAGAGTTCTTGAGGTAATGGAGGAGAAAAGAAGCTATTATTGACAATGAATAGACTTTTAGATCAAGGGGAGAACATGCCTTGAGCTACTCTTGTGTGGTAGAACCACTTGGGAAGGTAATCAATATTGATTTATTTCAATTATTTCTTGATATTATTTTCAACATCCACATGAATAGGTTGGGTTGATTTGTTTAGTTCTTTATGCATTTCTCTTTGATTTATTGACTAATGCTTGACTAATAAAATTTTATAATCTAACTCTATAACTATTAGGGATTGGGAAATGGAGTTTTCCTCTTTCCTTGCATCTCTATTCCATGAAAATTATCTTAACCTTGGGCCTTCCATAAGATTTGGGGTTATATGGAAGCTTGGCAATATGGAAGGTATCTTGGGTAAAAGACTCTCATAGACCATTGTCTGAAATGGTGAAATGATAAAAAAATTAATAAAAGGCATATGTGAATTTGATGTAAGGCTATCATGGTCTATGAAATTAGTTTGTATCAATTGAACAAATATCTCCTTGTCTTTATCCTTCTTTGGTATTAGGTCCAGACCAAAATGGTAATTGTATCTTTCATATTTAACTTCCAAATGCTTGTAGTGTGCATTCATATGGATGTAAATTTCCTTAGATATTTACCTCCATACCAAAGTGAGTAAACTTGATACATTGGTGAAAGGCTGAAGGTGTTACATAGATTTCATGTATCTATGGTCTACCCAAAAATAACGTATATGATAAATCCAAGTCTAGCACATGGAAAAGTGTATCATGGGTCAAAGGCCCACTAATCATAATAAAATTAATGGTTGCTTGTGATTCTCATTATTAATTGTCATAGGCCTTGATATTAATAGTATCTGGTTGTAGGTCAGCTACTATTATCCTAGATACTCGATTATCTTCAAAGACACAATATTCAAGACCTTTCCATTATCTATGAGGATGCATTTAGACTTTATATCATGTTATAAAAAATTCAAAGTATAATAAGTTATTATGAAGAGGGCCAAGGGATGACATATCACTTTTGTTGAAGGCTAATTGTTAGCCTAAAGATAGGTGTCCAACCAAATCTTTATTTTTTTCCATCATAATGTCATTGGGAATTTGGGATCAACCTAGGAGTTCTGTAAGGATATTCTTTTGGATGGTAGATGTACACAACAAATCTAAATTAGGAATTTATATGGGTCTCTTTTAGAGTTTTTCCATTAATATTAAACATTTTTATTTAATAGTGGTAACTATCTTACTCATGGATGGAATAATGGGTTATATTGGCTCATTGGTAGGGGGTTATGAGCTTGGGATGGTGACTTTAGAGCTCTAAGTTATGATTACATAATATAGATTGGGTACAAGATAGTCATAACTCAAAAATGATGGAGATGGGATAGAGAGGGTAATTATTTATTATCAATGAACTTGGCTATGGTCATGAGGCAATGAAGAGTTACCAACATAAGGACTTGAGATGGTAATCTTTAGTTTTTATTTTACTTGGTTGTAGTCACAGGTCAAGGAAGGATTATTGGCATTGGTAGGCTGATTGGAATTATTAGGTAATTGTCTTGGTCTATTGAAATTTAGTATAGGATTGATGGAAATGGTAAATACATGACCACCCATAATACATCCTACAACTTTATTGTAGTCGAGTCTAATTACATGATAGGTCTATTGGTTATTGGGGTCATTCTCGTGTTAATTATATCTATTTTATGGTTGAAGTTATTGGTGCTATTTTTGTTGTTGTTTTTGATGTTGTGGCTTTTATTTTTGATATTGTTGATTAGTATTATTATGTTGTATAAAAGTGTTTTGATAAATACCCAAGTTTTGATTGGAAGTAGATGCTCTATGATCCAACTAGATATGTCCATTTTTTAACATATTCTCAATAAGGTGCTTCAAATACACATAATAGTGTATAAAATGTTGATGAACATGATGGTATTCATAGAAATCATGCTCTTTGTGCCAATCTAGATCAGTATACATTTAGGAAAGGGTAAGTGCATAAAGTTAGGGGACAAAAAGTGGCCTACCCATGGACATGATTTTTCTAAAATTTCCTAAATTTGAAATTATGTATATAATTTAAGATATCTACACTCCAAATTTGAAGATGGTGTAAAAACATGAATGTAGAATTTTGATTCTAGTTTCTAAAACACTAAAAAAAAAAAAAAATGGTTAAGTATAACAAGGTCAAACATATAAAATTTGAATAGGAACTCTAGTTTTTTTAGAAAACATAGTAAATAGATGGTTGTGACATGCACCATTTTTTGAGTAGTGTTTAATATTATTTGAAACCCTTTGGAAAAAAATTAAATAAAATCTTGTAGCATGTCACATTTTTTTTTTGTAGTTTTTCAATGAATACTTTTTTTGTGAATTTTAAAAGTAAATAGATCTTAAGAATTGACAAATAAATAGATAGTCAGCTGTGAGTTATGCCTAACTACCTCAAAAAAATTGAAAAATAATTTTTTTAAATTTTTGTAGAATTAAAATTACTAATTACCATATAATTTATTTTTCACTTGGATCAATGAAACACAATTTACATGAAAATGTATAGACATGTATGTTTACGATATGTAGTGGCCTAAAAAAGGCATAGTTAGAAATAAATATAGTTTCAAACCTTAAATTAGTCCAAAAATATATATAAATCATATTTTTTGAAAGAGGAGAGCATGCCCATCATAATGGTATAATTTTTTTGAATTTTCATGTTGAAAGACATAGTGTATTTAGCAATCAAAGTTGAAATTTGTTGTTTATTTTCTTATCTTTCAAAACTCAACTGTACATTGATAGTCCAAGCCTTTGTCTTAGTAATGTAATTCATTCTTAAGCTAAAAGGCAAATGAATTGAATTCAAATTCAAATACCATGATCATGTTAATAACATAATCACATTATTAACATGATCATGTTACTTAATAATATGATCACATTACTTAATAACACGATCATGTTACTTAATAATGTAATCATGCTACTTAATAACATGATCACGTTATATATTATCATCTTAAAACATGTGAGAGTTGCATATGAAGGCAAGTTACACTTATAATTTTACATTTATTTTCTTATAATTTAAATTTATTTTAGTAAATATAATAAATTAGGGTCACTCAACATTTGATAGAGTTGGTCTCATTGTTGCACACATTATGATGTGGAAAATAGTTTTTAAAAATCCAATTAGGTTAGCACTTAGGCATTTTTAGGGTCTAAGCATTAAACTTAGGGATTTCAACACATAATTTTTGTAATTGATGTCTATTTTTGGTAAACATATAGTCTTTTTTTATGTTTTTGTACCTTTTAGATTGATTCTTAGCATTTTAAAGAGTCCTAAGTTTGTCAAAATTAAATTTTACAAACCACTCACTTTGAATTGATGTAAATTGGTGTGATTGGGGTAGTATAGGTCACATTGATGACTTTCACACATCAAATGACCACTTTGTGTTAATTTCACTTATTCATCATCCCTCCCTCATCCCTGATCACTTCTTAATCATGCCTCATCACCCCTAATCACTCTCTCATCATTATTTATTATCCATAATCACTCCCTTATTGAATCTCACTATCCCTAGTCATCTCTAATCACTCCATCATCCTTGATTACTCCCTTATTAACCCTTACTATCCCTCATCATTATTAATCACTCCATTATCCTACCTCATCATCCCTAATTATCTATAATAAATTAGGGTAAATTAACATCTAATAGAGTTTGTCTCACAGCTACATGCCTTACGACGGGGAAAATAGTTTTTCAATGTCTAATCTAGTTAGTATTTTAGTACATAACTTTTGTAATTGATGTCAATTTTTGGTAAACATATAGTCATTTTTAGGTTTTTATGCCTTTGGATTTATTCCTAGAATTTATAGGAGTCTTAAGTTTGTCAAAATTGAAGTTTTAAAACTACTCACTTTGAACTTGATTCAAAGTGGTGTGATTAGGGTAGTGTAGGTCATATTGATGACATGCACACATCAAACAACCACTTTTTGTTAATTTTCATTCATGTAGAAACAAAAATAAGAAGTAATTTAAATTTTCATTACTACTTGAATGGATTTGATTTCGCCTTATGTAATGAGAACAAGAGTTGAATCTATACTAGATTTATAAACAAAATGCTCCCAACAATGTAAATATATTTCATATCTAAATGGATATCTACTTTTTATGAGACTAATATCCTTCAAGTGCACAAGTTTCAGTGTATCATCATGATACCAATACATTAGGAATCACTTCTCTACTATTCCATCACAAATTTTCACACTAAATAAAATGTATAAAATTGATAGATGGTCAAACTCCTTATGTTCATTTTATATTATATAACATATTGTATTAACTGTTAGAGAGGTTCACAAATAAATTTACAAATCATACCTCCACCTTGATTGATCACCTTGAAAATATTATTGTAAGTCATACCTAGCATATATTAAGGTAAGTTTGACAAGTTTAAGGTAATGATTTTTTCTAACATTATGTTTGTCTAGTCATGTTTATCCTAGTTAAGTAGGCCCAAAGAGTGTTAAAGGTTTTTAAAGTATTTGTTATGGAATTTAACATGTGTCAAGTCACTTCATGTCCTCTCATGGTCTGTAAAACTATGTAAAAAGTGTTGATCTCCCTTTTATAGTGTCATGAGCTTTTTCAAGTGTTTTTGCTCATTATGTAATGTTCAAATGAGAGTATGTGTAAGATTGGTACATAAATACTTGATTATGATGATAAATGTTTTTATACATATGTATAGGTATGGGAAAATCCATTAGTGTTATTCCTCAAGGTTTTCAAGAAAGAAGGTGGTAGTTTTCATGGAAAAAGAGATGTTTCTCAAAGTGGGTTGTAAGTTTTTAGTATTGAAGAAAATTTCCAAACATTTAAGAAAATACCTCAATATTAAAGTACACATTTGTGAATTGGAGTGAGTATTAGGACCAAACAAAGTCAAAACCTACTTGTCTCTCTTATCAACTTCCTTGGCAACTCCAAAGTAGTCAATATTTTTCATTAGTATGTAGAGAAGAGAGAGAGTTAGAAGGAATGATATTGGGGGTTGATAAGGGTAATTATACCATTAAAGTGCATAACCATACTTATCAAATTTATCACCCCTCTTTTATGAATAATCATTAATATCTTAGGCAGTCAAAATTTCCCTCTCCATCCACATAGGGCTAGTTTTATATGGTTTCATTAAATATTTGAGTTTGAATGATATAAATGGTAGATGTAGGGGTTTCCAATGAGTCTTAATATTAATTAGACATTAATTTCCATCATTAATTGGCATGTTCCAAGAGGATAGAGTGAGAAACCTTCATTTTGAATGAGTTACAAACCTAGATGATAAGTCACATACAAGGTTTGATCATTTCTTAGGATTTTCTCACCCCAAGTGATCTTTAAGTAGATTAAATAAATTACTCATTCCTCCTACTAACCTCTTTATTTTATCTCTATTTTGGTAGCCATCACATTAGGTGGTATTTGAAACCATTCAGGGTAATATGCCTCTAATGAGGAGGGACAATCATGTAAGCAAGTGCACATAGGGAAAAGAGACTGTGGAGAAGCTAATAATGGCTCAAGTGTGTTCTCCAAATGGGAATTTAACTCCTAAAAGTCATGAGGATAACATACATCAGGTACAAGTCATATAGGTTCATCACAAAGATACATGAGAGTGGGTTTGAACCTATTTGCAAGTCAAGATGGTCTCCTTAAGCTTATCTAATAGAAGTATGGTTATAATAAACAAAGGATGGGTTAATAAAGCTTGTTACATGATTAATATAATGTGAATAATACCTTGAAGGTGAGACATATTTATTATAAATCTATTATTATTCAATCAAGTTTAGTATAGGTAGAACACAAAAAAGGAGTCTTAGGCATGATGGTAACCTACAGAGCTACCATAGGTCTAAGAGGAAGTAGAATTATTGATGATGTAGGATGGATTTCCAAAGCAATATAAGGATAAGTGATAGGAATAATAGGGTGTTCACCAATAGTATAATCATCAAGAGACTAGGGTTATCTAAATAATCATATTTTGATGATGCCAAAAATTTAAAAGGTCCAAAACATCACCTACAAGCTTGAGTGGATGAAGGTAAAAACCTAAAATTTTAAGTTGTTTTAGATATTTGGGGATACTATGGAGGATTTATGCAATGATCAAGGAATAGATAAAGTCTTAAAATGTTCCATTGGTGAATTAAAAAAAGTAAATGTTGCATATGGCTGAAGTCCTTTGAATTCTCATTGCTACTTGAATGGATTTTCTTCCACCTTATGTAATAAGAACAAGAGTTGAATATATAATAGATTTAAAAATAAAATACTCCTAAAAATCTAAATATATTTCATATCTAAATAGATATCTAATTCATATGAGACCAATATCCCTCAAGTGCACATGTTGTAGTGTATCATCATGAGACCAATCCATTAGGAATAACTCCTCCATTATTTCATTACAAATTTTCACACTAAATTAAATTTATAAAATTGATAGATAGTCAAACTCCTTAAATTCATTTTATATTCTATAACATCTTGTATTACTTCATTTATATTAACACAAAAGTGGTCATTTGATGTGCAAAGGTAATCAATATAACCTACACTACCCTAATCACACCACTTTGGATCAAGTTCAAAGTGAATAGTTTTTAAACTTTAATTTTGACAAACCTAAGACTCCTATAAATGCCAAAAATCAATCTAAAAGGCACAAAAACCTAAAAAATGACTATATGTTTACCAAAAATGGACATCAATTACAAAATTTATATATTAAAATACCTAGGTTTAATACCTAGACACTAAAAATGTCTAAGTACTAACTAGATTAAACTTTGAAAAACTATTTTCCCCATCATAATGCATGTAGCTATGAGACCAAATCTATCAGATGCTAAGTTACCCTAATTTATTATGGATAATAAGGGATGAGGAGGGAGTGATTAATAATGATAAGGGATAGTGAGGGTTAATTAGGGAGTTATTCGGGATGATGAAGTGATTAGGGATGACTAGGGATAGTGAGGTTAAATGAGAGAGTGATTAGGGATAATTAATAATAATGAGATGGTGATTAAGGGTGATGAGGCATGAGTAATAACTAATCAAGGATGAGGGAGGGGAGATAAACAAGTGAAATTAACACAAAGTTTTCATTTGATGTGTGTAGGTCATCAATGTGACCTATGCTACCCCAATCACACCACTTTGCATCAATTTCAAAGTGAGTGTTTTGAAAACTTCAATTTTGACAAACCTAAGACTCTTAAAAATGCCAAGAATCAATTCAAAAGGATAAAAACCTAAAAATGACTATATGTTTACCAAAAATGAACATCAATGACAAAAATTATGTCCTAAAATCCATAGATTTAATACTTAAACCCTGAAAATGCCTAAGTACTAACCTAATTAGATTTTAAAAAACTATTTTCCACATCATAAGGCATGCAACTATGAGACCAAATCTATTAGATGCTGAGTGACCCTAATTTATTATATTTACTAAAATAAATTTAAAGTATAATAAACTCATACTTAAAATTTAGAGTAGTAAATATAAGCTTCTAGCCATAGTTGTCTTCATGTATAATTACCACATGATTTAATGTGCAAAATAATAAGAACATGATTGCATTATCAATAATGTGATTACATTACCTATTAACCAACATTTACTTGGTTTTATCAAATGTACAAAATAATAGTAATGTGATTGCATTTTTGTTTCATAATAATGTGATTATGTTATCTATTAACATGATCACATTATACATTAACATGATTGTGTTATACATCAATAATTACTAAGCCATAATTTAAATAACATGATCATGTTAATTAAATAATGTGATCACATTATTTATTAACATGATCAAATTATGTAAAATGTCCACATACTTTTCCCCCAACTCTATGCACTTACCTAAAAGTGTTTTAAAATTGGCCAACAAATCATATTGGTTGCGACTAATTTATGAAACACTAATTCAATAGGATCACCAAGGTCACTAAAGAATCTAGGAGTGGGTATTATTCTTGGAAGAGGGGTTTGTAAAGGTGGTGGTTTTAGCATTTGAAGATTTGGCCTAGGTTGAGGCATAAATTATGATTACTAGATAGGATAAGTTTATAGAATATGCTATAAAGGCTGAGCAGGTGGTGTTTTCAATATTTGGACATAATGTAACTCTATGAATCCATTATCGATAACATTTTTGTTTGGGTTGCATGGCTTAGGTTTTTCTTAATTATTAACTTATGTGGGTATAGACATCTACATTTGGATTGTGTTAGGTTTTTGACTTAGGCTTAAATTTTGGTTTTGGCTCTAGTTTTGGTTTTGGTTTGAAGAAGACAACTTGATAATCCATTTATTGATAAGGGTGTATTAAATATGTATACCTTTCTCAATGATCTCCTTTAATGTGTGAGCACACTAAATCTCCATGTGATAAGATATTTAATTATGCAATATTTTGGTAAACATATCTTCTAATTATTTATGTATTATATTATTGGTGAAGTGACAAGTAAGTGCTCTCCAACATTATAAGTAACTTACAAATCTCTCACTAACTTTCTATTTGGCCTAACTCAAATTAAGACTAAAATCTCATACTTGAGATTTTAGGGTTAATGTTATACAAAATTATCCAAAAGATAATGAAAGTTAGGTACCAAGTTATTTGTAAAATTAAGAAGCCACTCCAAATCCTATCCAATAAGACTTCAAAGAAAGAGAAAAATAAGGTAGATGTCACTATATTCCACTAGATGGAAAGCGATAAAAAAATCTTTTAAATACTATTTAGGGTCTCCTTTACCATTGTATTTGTCAAATCTTGGTGGCTCATAACCTAGATGAAATGATATTTGGAGATACTCCATGTTAAATGGATATGAACATACATCATCTAATTCTAACTTCTTAGTTTGTTTTCCCATCTGAATATTTTCAATTGCATCCTTCATCTATTTTAATTCTTGGACTAAAAAACTTGATGGCACAGTTAGTTGTGGTTGTGTGATCAAAGATGGATTACCTTGATTAGGGTATATCAAAGGAATGGAGTATTGTGGAATGTTGGTTTGATGGATTAATTGAGAAAAAATATGCATCCACATATTAGGATTAGGTTTTTGATACTGCATGCATTATTGGTAAACACTCTAGTTTAGATTTAGAATATAGATTTGAGTCTAAGGGAACTAAGGTTGTGATGGAAATATGTAGCTTTGTGGAAGGTATTGTGCCTACTAAGTTTGAGTAAGAACTTGTTATCAATAATTTGAATCCATCTATATAAATGGTACTTGCTATTGACTAAGGCCCTATCTTTAAATATGTGGCACATGTTGGATAAAATATAGTTGTTTCCTAATAGGTACTTTTATAAGTTGGCACCTATATATTTAATAAACACCTATTATGAACTAGACACTTGTTGAGTGTTTAACATTTTTAGTTGACCAATAGGAATGTGTTGTTGATTAAATAATGTCTATGATTATTGAGGTAAATTGTTATGTGTTTGTTGTGGTGGAACATTCATTACTACCTATTAAGGTGGAATGTTTGTTACCACCTATTGAGGTGGAATAGTGTTCTACATTTGTTGAGGTGATACATTAGTCTATGTTTATGGCCATAAAATATTATCTATCACCTATTGAGGTGGGATAACATCCATCCCTTATTAGGGTTAAACATTGGGTATCACTTGATTACTTATCCCATGTTATTGTATGCTTGAAGAAGCAACTAGTTGAGGAGTGGGAGTAACATACTATGGTTGGGAAGTAGGTATTCCTACCCCCCATTGTTAAAAACCACTCATAATATTGGAAAGAGGCACTTGTAGTTGCACATTGTTTGGTGGTGAATTTAACCCACCTTATCCTGAAATGAGAGACACTTGTGTGTTATCCATTGAGTTTGACACATGGTCCTAAGTAGAATCCATAGTAACTTAATCAGTGAATGGGATATTAAACATTTCACCTATTAAATTAATTTATTAAAATGGGTCCACATTCAATTAGTATGACCTAATGAATTATTTGGCACTATTGCTGAAGGATTTAACTCTATAAGCATGGTATTTGATATGGCCATAATTGAAATTCTATGCTAGATTAAGATAATTCTGATATGCTTGTTGTATTTACATGAATTGGTCTTCCATGGGGACTTTTTCATTTAAAAGAACATTTAGATATTAGTTTTGCATTGGCATGAGTGCTTGATGGTAACTAGTATAGGCTTATTCAATAGGTCTGGTATAAGGTAGATTACAAGGCACTCTAACTAGACTAGATATATTTTCATGAAGAAAGTCTTCTATAAAATTGACTCCTACCTCTATAGCCCTAAAAAAAACTTGTCCTTATTTTCAATCAGGTGATGATCTAACAATTACATGTCATATCTTGATAGCATGGTGATATAGTAAGGTTGTTAAACTTGTTCAATAACAAATGACGCACTAGCATGATATTGGGCTATTTTTTCTCTCCTACATTAGATAAGGAGGTTTACTAACCAGTTAGTATGCTAATGGATATTGGCCTTGTTCCATGTATTGATTAGTGTAAGGGGGATATGGATTCATCTCATAAACTACATCATCTCCATATGGGTCTTGAATAAAGACATCACTCATGACTATGATTTCATAATCTAGATTGTACATGGTCCCACTACATGGTAGTGGGCATATCTAAACCCATAGTTTTACTCAAATTTTGATTTTTATATATTTATAAAAGAAAAGTAAAACTAAAATAAGGTTAAAGGTTATTATAACCTAGATATGGTGTGCACTCCATAATCTAGACATTTATAAATACTCTTCTTTGGCTTGAGAAGATGACGTGTAATAAGATAGAACTAAAAAAGGGTTGGTTAGTTAGGTAGATGGGTGGATTGCCTAGAAAGCTAGATCCAGGAGGTGTGAGCTATCTAGAAGGATTTCAATCCAACTTTTGATATAATTTAATGTTTAAAATAAAAGGTTTCATAACATAAAAGTACTAAATCTAAAAAAATAAGTACTTTTAAAATAAATTCTAGTGTTCCAAAAAAATAACATTTAGGTGAATGCTAAATCATTAAATAAATGTTCAAGTCAAGTTAGGTTACTATTGTAGGTCTATGAGGTGATAGTGGATAAGCAAATAGGGTTCTAGTTAAGGTTGGTGGTTGGTTGATAGGTTAATAGTTTTTTGTCAAAACATTTCACACAGTGATCATCGATGGTTAAGGTGACCATCGATAGTTAAGGTGAATATCGATGGTTGAGGTGACCATCGATGCTGAAGATGTCCATAATAGGTTAAGGTGACCATCAATGGTTACCAATAATAGGTCTAGCTCAAGTTAAGGTTAGTTTATGGGTCAGAGGTCTGAGGGTATTACACATTAGTTTGTTGAGGTTTAGTTAATGGGTTAAGAGGTTAAAGGTAGTGGGTTAGAAGTGGTCTAGTTTAGGTAGAGTTATAAAAATGAAATTAATTAAATGAATACATGAAAACAAATACTTAGCTTTGGTTGTTGAATTTGGTTAAAGATGCTGATGAAGCTTGGAGAAACTTTGGTAGAGTAATGGTGCCTATGGTTGAAAATTAATTTTGGTAGACTTTTAGGTCTCTTTTCTATTAGTTGTTTTACTAGACGGAAGAATTTCAAAATAAAATATTGATGAATAAGTTTAATATCATTGATTGTCCATCCATCTTCACCTATTGCTCCCCTCCTTTTATAGTCAAAGAGATATGGAGGTAAAAGGTTCCATAAGAGGTTTGGTTGATGGTTATTTGATATTTTATGATGTGTAGACAACATATAAGTCAACCATATTAAATTATGTCATGTTAGCTTACACACCATGAGTTATTTTTATTTAAGAGGTGAGGATATGACCATTGATGGTTTGGCTAACCATCGATGGTCAGGTTGATCATCGATAGTTAGGGTGATCATCGATGGTCAAGGTGACCCTTAATAATCTATAAGACTAAGGTAGAAAGGTTAAATTTGGGTTAGTTATGTGGGTTGAAAAAGGTTAGGTTGGGTTAAAGGTCAAAGGTGAATGGTTTAGGTTAAAGGTGGGTTAGTGGTTAAAGTTAGCCAAGTTGGGCATCTAGGGGTATTTTAACATTTGAAACCATTATGCACATATTTTTAGTGTCTACATTTTCCCTCTTTTTGTTATGCAATTTTTATCAACAAGGTATAAAATAAAAATGAATTATAGGTTAAAGGTTTGGTTGCCCTGAGTATGGGAGGAGGTGATCCCCCTCAAATTGGGAGTTGACGAGGCGAAATAAAATTAGGTTTGGGTTTCATGAGTGGATAAGTGGATGGGAAGGTAGGTGACAAGGGTGGTAGGTGAGGTTGGGCATTAAGACACAAACATGAACACAAAATATGACTAAGTATGATATTTAAGATCGTACATAGACTAATTTCCCAATGTTGGTTGAAATAAGTTTCACTCTAAAAAGATAAGTGATAAGGTAACCAAGCCCCAAAATTAGGCATAGTTGATCATGTTACTCTATAATTCACCTAGATAAGGTCAGTGCCTCATAGGTATCCCAAGTAATAAATGCTCCTAAGAAGACACAAAATGGTTGGTTGCGTATGAGGTGGTGTAAATTCAAATGCTCCACAAGGTAATGTTTGTTGATGTAGTCAAAAGCACTAGGGCAAGGTCATCATAAAATGTGTGAATAGTTTGGGATAAAAATGGCCAATGTTGAGGTTGGTGTGGTTAGATGATTGGTTAAAGAGGGCATTCTCTAATGTTTAATGGTTGGTTTGTGGAGAATATGTGCTTTCTAAAGGTTGGTTAATGGTGTTCAGAAGGGTTTCCCCATTTTAATGTACCACTTGGATCAGTTCGGAAGAAGGGTAATCTCTAATGGTTGGGGTTCATGGAGAAGGTAATCTCTAATGGTTCATGGTTAAGGTAAGGGTATGTTAGAGAAGGGTAATCCCCAAAGGTTGGGTTTGGTTAAGTGGAGAAGGTAATCTCTAAGGTTTTATGGTTTGGTTAATTGGTTGGTGGAAAAGGTGACTCAAATAAGTTAATTGATTGGTTAGTTTGATGGGTTGGTTTTAATGACTCAAAAGGGGGAAGAGACATCTTCCTAAGTGGTCATTAAAGTATAAGGATAAGGATAAATTATTTGATTAATGAATACCATGATGGCAATATGGGTAGACTTATGAACATAAGACCCTATCATGCTTTTGCTTTATTGTTAGTTTGATGGTTAAAAAAAGTTAGCTTGATCACATGGTGTCAAGTAAGCCCAAAAATACCTTGATTTGTGGAGGAAAAAAGGGAATATGGAGGACAAGTAGTGGGTGATTGGTAAGGTAACCTTATTATGGGGATGGCTTACCCCTTCTACCCCTTCTATAGGTGACCTAAGAACCATGATATACAATTCCATGTCATATTCTAGGTATAGACTAATCGATGTGAGAAGTCTATTGATGTTATTTTGAAAGATAATTTCATCTTTCTTGGGTTTGATTTATGTTTGAAATTGATATAGGGTTTATTATTGCTCTATTTGATAGGTTTGTGAAGCTGATCAATGTGAAAATCTTCAAATGATTGCTTTTGATAATGTTGACTTACCCATCCTTTGAGGGAGTGATCTAAATTTTGATTTGTTCATGTTTGATATATGTAATTCAAGGGATAAGTATATATTTTTAAGAAATTTATATTCTGGGTAGTTTTACTCCCATGGAGTAGTCTGAATGCTAGAGGTATTGACCTAAGTTATAGTTTGGTATCCCAAATTTTTTATGTACTAGTTTAGATATGGACTATTTATATAATCCTATTTTTTTCCTTTATAGAGGTAAATCCATGGAACAAGGAGGTTGATGATGCATAAAAGAGGTGGTTTAAGTGATAATGACCATGGAAATTGATCCTAAAAAGGTCAAAAAGTACCATGAGGATCATGCCATGGGTAGAGTCATATCCATGCTTAGCATTAGGCTAAGTTTGTGATGGATAATACATGGTCATGTTTTTAATCATTTTAACTTAAAGATAAGGAGATGAAGGTGATTTAAAATAATGGATGAACTTAAGTTAGACACAAGATGATAAGGAACTTGGTTTAACTGAAGAAAAAACACATAAATGAAAAAGCATTTTAAGGAGGTTGAGGTTCTAATATTCCCTAGATCTATGATTGGGTAAATGGTTGATGTGAATCAAGAGAAAAATGTCCCCTAGTTAATTTTTAACACTTGAATAGATGTGGAAATATTTGGGTTGACAAAAATATGAGGTTGGTTAGGTAATAGTTTAGTGGATAAGGATAATCTCCAATGGTATTTTGGGTGGTGGAGAAGGGTAATCTCAAATGGTTGGGGGAGAAGGTGAATTTAAAATAGGTTAGGTGGTGTCCAAATGGGTTTCCCCAATTTGGTATACTACCTAGTTTAGGTTGGGTTGATGGAGAAGGTACTCTCCAAAGGTTGGGGAGAAGGTGACTTTCAAATAGGTTGGGTGGTGTCCAAATGGGTTGGTAGAGAAGGGTAATCTCCAATGGTTGTGGGATAAGGTGAATCAACAATAATTTTTTTTGGGTGAAGGAGAAAGCCAATCTCTAATAGTTTAGGGTTGGTTTGTTGATAGGTTTTATGGATAGGTTGAGGTAAAAGTACCAAGGGTTAGTCTAGTTAATTATCAAGGTATGATTTGAGTTTGATAAATGGTCAAAGCCTTGTGGATAGAAATTTCTCCTAAGTTTGATCTTTCCATGGATGTTTAAATATTGGGAAATGATCCCAAGGTGAGGTGTTAGTTAATAAGAGGGTTTAGGAGGGGTGAAGGTGACTTCATCTACCTCTAAAAAGGGGTTGTTAGTTGTTAGTTGCTAGTAGGTAGTGGTTCTCATGGGATTTCCTCTATTGTACCAATGTTAGGAAAATTTTGTTGGGCCTAATTTTGGTAGGTTAGGGTAGGTTTGACAACACTATCCCAAAATAAAGGTAGTTTAGATAATAGTGTCCAATTATCCCAAGGAGGGATCTTGGGTGAGGTAAGGGTAGGTTGAAAAGGTTTATCTGATTTGATGCGTTGGTTTTTGTTTGGGTTGATAGTTGATAAGGTTGAGTTGATGGTGGCAAAGGTTGTGTTGATGATAGGTAAGGTATGGTTGATGATAGGTAAGGTAGGGTTGATTGTAGGTTCCATAAAATCTGTAAGTGGAAGAGATAGGTTGGTTTTTTCAAAATAGGTAAGTGGAAGAGATTGGTTGGTTGGTTCCACATGGGTAAGTGGAAGAGTTTGGTTGGTTGGTTACACATGGGTAAGTGGAAGAGGTTTCTTGGTTGGTTCCATGTGGGTAAGTGGAAGATGTTGGTTGGTTGGTTCCACATGAGTGAATGGAAAAGGTTTGTTGGTTGGTTCCACATGGGTGAGTGGAAGAGGTTGGTTGTTTGGTTCCACATGGGTGAGTGGAAGAGTTAGGTTGGTTAGTTTCACATTGGTGAGTGGAAGAGCTTGGTTGGCAAGATTCACATGGGTAAGCGGAAGAAGTTGGTTGGTTGGTTCTACATGGGTGAGTAGAAGAGGTTGATTGGTTGGTTCCACATGGGTGAGTGGAAAAGGTTGGTTTAATGGTTCCACATGGGTGAGTTGAAGAGGTTAGTTGGTTGGTTCCACATGGGTGAGTGGAAAGGTTGGTAGGTTGGTTCCACATGGGTGAGTGTAAAAGGTTGGTTAGTTGGTTGGTTCCACATGGGTGAGCGGAAAAGCTTGGAAGGTTGGTTCCACATGGGTGAGTGGAATATGTTGGTTGGTTTCCTTAATTATGATTTTGAAAGAAAGTTGATAAGGTCCCACTTGGTTAATAATTCATTTGGTTAATGGTTAGATTATGGTTTCCTTAGTTATAGGTTGACTAAGAACTAAATTTAATGGATGGGACTCATTATGTTGAGGGATTTAGATATTAGTGTGTATAATAATTGGTGAAAAATGGGTTAAATGATGTATTTCTCTTGAGTTTGTGAGATAATCAATTATTTTAATGAGGTTAGTTTGTTTGATAGGTTTGGTTGAGTTGATAGTTTAGGTGGGTTTGATTACTTGGGTAAGGTTGATAAGGTGGGTTGGTTTGATAAGTTAATTAAGGTTGATAAGTTGGTTTTATAGTTGTTCTTTGGATGGAAAAGAGGATAGACCAAATGTTGGTGTTTAGATAAAGAGGGCTACCTCAAGGTGGGTTAGGGTAGTTGATATTATGGTTGGGGTAGGTGACCCAATAGTTGATGAGGTTGGATAGGTTGAAGTTGAGGTTGGTTATGATAATTGTTAAGTTGGTGTTGATGGGTTGTTGGTTGAGTATGATGATGGTTAAATGGTAGTTTATAGGTTGTTGGTTGTTCTTAGTTGAGATTTGATTGGTTATAGGTGGGGTTTGATTGATCATGGATACTAAAAATAAATGAATCTATCTTGATTATCTAATCCATTAACATTGTAATTAGCTCAGGTAGTAGTTAATAGTTTTTTGGTTGGTTTTAGTTGAGGTTTGATAGGTGATAAGTAAGGTTTTATTGATTTTGGGTGAGGTTAGGTTGGTTTTTGATGAGGTTAGGTTAGTGGTAGGTAAGGTTAGGAGCATAAGTGGCTCATGATGCAATGTATCACTCTAATGTGAGATGGTTATTTTCCAAGATCCTAGTAAAGTTAGGATCTCTAAGAGATAATATAGGATAGTTTCCCATTGGATAAGGCAATGGAGTCAAGATGGTGGAAGGTAGGTTTTTCACAACACAAATTAAAGAGCATAATAGAAAAAGTCAAAAAGGCAAAAAACACACTAAAGTACGTTACCTCCTAGGGTTCTTTTTAATCTCTCTTTTGGCTTATGCCTAAGTTAGAAAGAATGTTAGAAGACTTGGCTTATAGAGAGGGTACTAAAAGATAAGTCTATAGTTGGTTTCAGGTTAGTTATGGCTCCCAAAATCTATATTGAAAGTCATTACGTGGCTTGATGTTGGGGCCTACCTCCTCAATTCACACACTATAGTGATAAGGGTGTTGGGTGATTAACCAAGATATACTAATTTTTAGAGTTTAGACTCAAACATAGAGTTGAGTTTTGGTTTATCTTCTTGGGAGTGAAGTCTAAGTAAGATAACCAAAAGGTGAAGGTTTAGTGCTAGGTGATGAAATTTTAATCAAGCCTTATGTCAGGTGTTAAAATGTGTTGATTGATAAGTGGTTTGGTAGAGTGTGTGATAAGGAGAGTGAAACTATGATTGATCAATTTTACCTTTAAGTTAAATAGATGAACTAAAGACAAGAAAGAAATCAATGTATGCAAGATTTATTTTATACCCAAAATAAATTTCAGAATTTGTTGTATGAGTATAGAATAAAGGAAGAAAAGGGCACCTAGATGATGTTAGGTGCCACCGGGCATACAAAAATGTTTTACTCAAATTTTTATTTTTATCTATTTATATAATAAAGGTAAAATTTTTAAATATGGGTAAAAGTTAGTGGAATCTAGATATGGTGTGCACTCTATAATCCAGAGGATTGTAAATACTCTTCTTTGGCTTGGGAAGATGACTAGTAATAAGATAAAACTAGAAAAGGGTTCGTTAGTTAGGTAGATGGGTGGATTGCCTAGCAAGATAGATCCAAGAAGTGTGAGCTATCTAGGGGTCTATCAATCCACCATTTGATATAAGTTGATGTTGAAAAGAAAAGGTTGCATAACATTAAAATACTAGATCTAAAGAAATAAATACTTTTAAAATGAATGCTAGTGTGCTAAAAAAATAACATTTAGGAAAATGCTAAGTCATTAAATAAATTTTCAAGTCAAGTAAGGTTAATTTCTATGGTCTATGAGGTGATAGGGGATGATAAAATAGGGTTTTGTTTGAGGTTGGTGGTTGGTTGATAGTTTTCTAATTTTTTATTAGAAAAGTTCACATAGTGATCGTCAGTAGTTAGGGTGATTGTCAGTGGTTAAGGTGAATGTCAATAGTTGAGGTGACCATTGGCAGTTGAGGTGAGCATCAATAGTTAAGGTGACCATCAATGGTTACCAATGATAGGTCTAGTTTAGGTTAAAGGTTGGTTTGTGGGTTAGAGGTCTGAGGGTATTTCACATTAGGCTGTTGGGGTTTAGTTAATGAGTGGATAGGTTAGAGGTAATGGGTTATAAGTGGTTTAGTTTAGGTAGAGGTATTAAAATGAAATGAATTAAATGAATACATCGAAATAAATACCTATCTTTGGTTATTGAAGTTGGTTGAAGATGTTGATGAAGCCTTGAGGAATTTTGGTAGAGTAGTGGTGCCTATGGTTTAAAAGTAATTTTGGTAGTGTTAGATATATTTTATACTAGATAGTTGGCTATAAGGAAGACCTATTATATATAATTTTGATAAAGAAGTCTAAGATCATTGATTGTCCATCCATCTTCACATCCTATTCCCTTATTTTATAGGCAAATAGAGTTGGAGGTAGAAGGTTACATAGGAGGTTTGGTTGATGGTTATTTGATGCTTCATAATGCATAGAAAATGGATAAGGCAACCATATTAAATTGTGCCTTGTTATCTTGCACATCATAAGTTATCTTTATTTAGGAGGTGAGGACTTGACCACTTATGGTTAGGGTGATCATCAATGGTCAAGGTGATCATTGATGGTCAAGGTGATCATCTATGGTTAGGGTGATCATTGATGGTTAGGGTGACCCTTGATAGTTGATAGAGCCAAGGTAGAAATGTTAAGGTTGGGTTAGCATCAGGTTAATCCTCAATAATTGATAGGGACAAGGAAGAAAGGTTAAGGTTGGGTTAGCTAGGTGGGTTTAAAAAGGTTAGATTAGGTTAATGGTCAAAGGTGAATGGTTTAGGTTAAATATGGGTTAGTGGGTGAAGTTATCCAAGGTGGGAATCTAGGGTTATTTTGACATTTAGAACCATCATTTGTGGATTTCTAGTGTCTACACCCATGACTAATGTATCATGAATAAAAAGGTTTGACTCTCACAAAACACTTCAAAAGTGGTCTAAACATATTGTTTGATGCTTAGTATGTCTTGAAACTTGGTCTAAATGTAAAACTCAATCTATTATGGCAAATGGTTTAAACTTGGCCAAGAATATAGATCTTATTGAAAGCTATCAATGTAAAATTTGGTCTCAAATTTATTCAATACTCTAAGATATTTCACATAAATGGCCAAACAAAAGTCAAATTTGAATCCTGGTCTTGGAAAAGAGTTTCAAACAAATATAATCTAGGTATAAAATGAAAAGTGTTAGGTCTTTGGTAAAGTGGAAAAAATCTAGACTTAAAAACATACAAGGTGTGAAAATTCTAAGGTAATGCTAGGTATTTTGTAAAAAGGCACAAATCTAGACTTAAAAAGGCATGAACTGAATTTGAGAACTTCAAGGCTATGTTAGGTCTCTAGTAAAAAGGCACAAAGCTAGACTTTTAAAACAAACTAGGTCAAGGTAAAAACCTTCCATTGATGTAACTTCTAAGGAAAATAGTTTGGAATAATTTGAATGAATCTTGGCACATGGATTAATGATAATTTTGTTGAGATAACATGATAAATGTAATAATGTACATTCAATAAAATGGTATTATAATGGTTTTGGTTTCAAAAATATAAGGCAAATGTTTTGGATGAAATGAGTAGCATAAAAACACCTCGTTTAAATAAGTGACACATGTTTTTGAGATAAACATATAAGGCAAAATAATGACACAAAGTGGGTAGAATAAAACCTCTTAGGCTAATGTGTGATGAAAATATGTGATGGTTATGAATCATTTTATATTTTAAAGAAACAAAAAAATTTAGTCTCAAAACATGCATGTAACTTAAATAAAATAGAAATAACACAAATGGATTATCTTATCCTAAAAATGACATGGGTATGCATATATTCTACCAAAATTTCCGTAGATATACCAATGATTGTGAGGAATTAAGTGTTAATCCAAAATTTAAAGAATAGACGTAGGTAGATTTTTTATGCACCCTCCATCTCTGAAGCATTGGTACATGACACAAACTTAAAGTCAAGATCACTCATAATTTGGAAAGAAATTATGGGGCAATTTGGGTTGACTAAATTTCTATAAGTTTTGAATTCACTATATACTCCCAACTAGAACTAACACAAGGGCACAATCATGTTAATTGGGTTCATACTTGATAACCTACTATGAAAGGGTCTATTCATTTTGATAGAGACTCCAACCATGTACTAATTAGTAGAGTATAATGTTTAATAAAACCTAACTTGAGTTTTTATTAGGATTGGAGAGGCTAACCGCTCAAACCCAAGCAATCCTAGTATCATATAACCTAATTTATATACTCCATCATGAAGCGAATTTGGTATGACACTGAGAGATGAAACCCCAAGTCAATGCACCCCTAAATAACTTATGAGGATACATTGAACTCCCACCCACAAACCAAATGCAAGAAAATAAATAAATAAAAATGGAAAGAATTTAGAGGTAACTTTTGAGTCACCTAAGTCACTCAAATCTTGGGGAGAGCATACATAACATTCTTTTTGACAAGACTTAATAAATAATGAAAATAAACTAAGAACTTTTGGTCACCCAAGTTCCCTAAAGAAGATAGGGGAGAGCATACACGCTATAGTTTATATTTGACAAAATAAAAAGAATCTAATCTATGAAACTTTGAAACTATCAAAAGAATAAAAAATAATTGAAAAATCCCTTAAGAGATCTAACTAAAAATGTAGATTATTTTTAGTAGCAACAACTTGAAATGTGTTTGAAATTTTGGTCCCTTGGCCTTGTTTGCACTTGTAAATTTTTTAGAAATGATAAAATATAAATATTTAAGTGTTTTTGAGCACCTTAACCAAATGCGGATAAATTTAAACCTTTATTTATGAAAATTTAACTTTATAAAGGAAAAATTGATTTAGAAACACTTTCAATTATTCTTTCTTGGCTCATTTCTCTAAAAAAAAGTTAGTGGATTAATTTGTGCTTAAAATAAGTTGAAATTATACAAGTTATCTCAATGAACAAAAAACTTAACTCTTAGGTTTCTAGAATTAATATAGATAAATCATCAATGATTATGAAGGCATCATTGCCAATTTTAGCAATTGACATCAATTTGTAATGATTGTTGTTGATTCTTACAATCACACTAAAGATATATGTGTTTTAAAATAAAAATACTTGATAAAAATTTTTCAAATTCAAATTTATTATTGCCCTACAAGAATAAGTTAGAGAAGCCATAAACAAATTATTAGGCACCAAAAAAATTAACAAAGAATTGATTTTTAGTAACTTCTAATTTGTTGTGTTTTGACATAGAGATCATTGTCTATTCATCTTATTGATGTTTATTTGATAGGATCATTAATGATTTGGCATGATCCTCACTTATCCCTGCAAATTTTTCAAACTATGCAATTTTCAACCAAAAGCTCAAATTTCTTCACTTTTTTTGTTATTAGATCAAAAACTTGGCACAAAAATGGTTAGAAGAAAATTTTAATAAGTAACCATAAGATTTTTTTGGGGTGTGTGTCCCACTAGGCATGTCATTATGTGAGATAGAAATCTAAGAGGAGAGTTATTCAAGTGTTAGTATAATAAAAACTAATAAAAACACACTAATAAATATAACACCTGAAGCCTAAACACTCAAGGCACAAGATAAAAATACAAGTAACTAAAAATGGAAGATAAAACAAGTATTATTTACCTTCTTTGAGAGAAGGAGTTAAAGTTTGGCCATGGAGGAATGTGCTTGATCATTTTATCAAAGAGTCTTTGATAATGATTCTCCTTACATCATTTATTCTTGTCACCTTGGTAATATTTGGATTGGATTTGGCAAGATGTAGCAATCTATAAATTATCATGAATTATAACATTACAAGAATGCCCTATCTCTCAAAAATTGAACATTATAACATTACATATAAAATCTCTCTTTAGAATGACCTTGGCACTTCCATTTATAGGGTTTCCATTTAAATCCAACCTAAGTGTAGTTAGGTTAGCTTTAATTGTGGTGAGGTTTAGTTAAACCCTAATTGAGTTATGAAGGGGACAAGAAATTAATATTTGGGATAGATAACCCATTTATTAAGCATGACTCTCCATTTTTGATTTAAGGATTTAATGCAGATAATTTCAATTCCTTTGACTTTGAGGGTGATGACATCATTATAATCTCAATTTTATTAGAATTTCATTTTAAAAAAATTCATTTTCACTAATTTCACATGAATATTTCACTTAATCATTTAATTTAATTTTATTTGTTAATTCATTTTGTTTTTATATTTTAGGAATTATTTAAGTGCCATGTTTAATTAGTCCAAAGGCTAATTTTTCAATTTGCAAGGTCATAATTTAATGGAGATGAATATGTGAGAGGTTACTATTATGTATAAGATAATACCCCAAATAGGGATGCCTCAAGATGATTCTGGGTACTAATGTCTGATGTGTGGATGAATTTGGGACATTCCATTATTCCTAGGCTTAATTAGCACTATTTGGTAGAAATCAATATGAAGTCTAGTTAGAACATGGTTTTGACCAAAACATGGTGTATATAGAAATGAAATAAAATATAATACTTAATTGGTTATAATTTTAATATAGGTCTAGATATGGTACATGCAAAATGTAAGCAAGATTGATAGTTTTGGATCAATTGTCAGATTATGTATTTGGTACCTCTAACTCTCTAGACACTTACATCAGCCTACAATAGTTGCATTGATAATATGATATAAATATAATGCTAGTGTCTTATATGGTATTTATGCTCAAACAAGATGTGACCACCTAGATGCTTCTAGGTTTGGATTTGCCTTTGTTCTAGTGTATTCATATTTGGGTCATGGACTATCACTCCTAGTGAAATTGAAAACCCCTAGATTTCCATCATCAATGTGACCTTGGGGAAAATGGGTTAGTGGATATATGATGTCAAGCTGACCCACAATGACCTCACTATCAAAGGGAACTTATTACACATCCAATACTCCATAAGAGGGCCTTAGACTCGTGTAGTTCTCCCCTATGTGTTGGCTTGTGTGTGAAACATACAATGTGTGTAAAATAAGTACAATAATGACCTAGCTTGTAACTTGGAAAATATTACTTTATGACTAATCTTTTAATACTTAAAACATATAGCTAGGTTTTTATTTTGGCTGGTATCAAAATAGGGTAGAATAGGAAAGCTTTTGGTAACTCGAGTGCTTTTTGAGTGATTTTTTGGTCTGTTTATTAAGTAATAAATGAATGAGGGTTGATATTGTATTTATCCCAATATTATCACGAGATAACTCACATAAAATCATTTAAGATGACCATTATGATATGTTTCATTTGAAATTTGAATGACTTTAGGGTAGTGGTCACTTACATTAGGCTAGGATAGTAACATTGATGCTACTATCTATCTCGAATGTTAGTGTCAAAGGAGAAGGAGAGTAGGCATAGGTTCAAAACATGAAAAGATATAAGATAAGTAAATTTTAAGCATTCTCAAAAATATGGGATGTTTGTGTCCTGAATATAATGCTAGTTAGACTAAGATACATAAGATTTAGGTTATAAATAATCAAAAAATATAGTATACACTCCCATAATATCTTCTCTTAATAATGAACATGTTTCAAATGTAAATGTTGATAATGAAAATTAAAATAGTCTTCCTTTTGAATATGATGATACTTTAGACAAGGTTGAAAATGTATCAATATTTATTCTCCTACCTCACATTCAAAAAATGTAAGTGATTCCATTTTTAATGTTGATAATAAAATTAATGATTATATTCCCATTAGATTTTTTATTTTTAGGTAAAATTTCAACTATAAATGAATATTCAATCCTTTCTCTTTGTGATAATGAAACTGTTGTTATTTCAAATGTTCGTAATGAAGCTAGTATCCATTTAGAGTGTGATGAAAATCTTAAAAAGTTATAAAATACAATGGTTTACTTTCTTGATGAAAATAAAAAAAATTGATTTCCATTATAAATAATAAATTAAAGATTCAACTTCCATTCCATGTGATGATAGTTAGGGTAAAGCATAAAGTAAAAACATACTCTTATGTCATCTTCTAGTAAAAATGAAAGTTTGTTTGTTTCAAATGTTGATTCTACAAGTGAAAATATTATGATACTTATGAATATTATAATAATTATGATAATTGTGTCTATAGTGAAGAATAAAATGTATCTATTACACCTAGTATTATTTCTCATTTACTCTCATTCCATGATCATAATGATTATGTGTTAGATAACATATAAAATGTTAGTTTGGTTAATGATAATATGATTTCATCCCATGATGATGTTTGTAGTTATATTTAAAAAGATAAAATATGTGAGAATGTTGATTATATTAATGAGACCAATAGTATTATGTATTCTATGTCTATATAACATAATATGTGGACGTGGCTGCATTTGAAGCTAAAATTCATGATGTGAAATGCCATGCTTCTGCTGGGAGACTAAGTGAATCACCTGTAAGTGCTTTAAAACCTATCAAGGTTAATCTTGATCCTAATACTGTTAAAGAAATCTTTGATCAAGCAGAGTACTTTTCAAAGTCTGTGGCTATTTGTAGATTTTGTGGCTTCTGGCCATCTCTTGCCGATTTACATGACTGGATATCCCAGACATGGCTACCACTAATTGATGGAAATGTTGAAATTTATCCTTGTGGTAAAGGTTTTTTTATAGCTTTATTTCACATTGCTGAGGACAGGAAGACTATTCTTTCCAATAGAAATTTCTTCTGGCAGGGTAAATACCCTCTCTTCGCTAAACGGTGGCATATGGATTTCAATCCTGTTACGAAAACTTTCAACAAGATCCCTGTCTGGGTTCGGCTCCCTAATTTACCATTGTATCTATGGCATGAATCGATGTTTAAAACCATCAGAAATGCTATAGGGGAATTTTTATTCGTGGACAGAGAAACCAAGAGGTATTTCAGATCGACCTATGCTCGCCTTATGGTTGAGGTGGATGTTTCTAAGGGCCTTCCTGAGGTGATTTGTCTGGATTCCCCTAGGGGATCTTGGATGCAAATGTTAGATTTTGAAGGGCTACCTTTTCGATGTAGAAAGTGTCACCTGATGGGGCATATTGCTGCCCGATGCACTGCAAGGAAATCCATACCCAAAAGATCTCCTTCTTGGTGGGCTGAAGCTGATCATGATCACTATATTGTAGAACAACCTGAGGAAGCTTTGATTGATTCTGAGAATGAGAATGAAAAGAGTATCTTATCTGCTTCAATGGATCAGGAGTCTCAGCTGGAGACTGTTCCTGTGGAAGGTTCGGTGGAGATTGGATTATGTAATCTTCCTGAACCAATTTTTGAGGAGGTGGTGGTTCCTCCACCTATTTTGAAGGCTTCTCCTAGGAGTCAGTTGTTGGCTGGTTTTCCTATGGTTTTGGCTGAGGTTTTGTCGCCCCCTGGGCTTCATGATTCTTGGCCTTCTGAGGAATGGGTTGTTGAGGCAGCTAAGGTAGAGGATGGCTGGACTTCTGTTAAGAGGAAAAAATCTAAGCCTTTGGTCCCTCCTCTAGATATGAAACTTTGGTCTTGTAAAAAATAATAACTAATAGTTATTGTTTGTCTAGCTTTTGTCTGTTGTTTTCAGATTACTAGTTAATCTGGTATAGCTTTTGTAGGTTCCAGGGTATTTTGTTTCCTAGGTGTGCTTAAGGTTTTTATCTTATCTGATGTAAAGGGTTTCGGGGCCCCTTCAAAACCTATTTTTACCTTAATCTAAAACATAATATGCATTTGCAAATTAATGATATATTAAATATCAACGGATCTCCAAAACCTATCATTCATCAATAAGAGTTTATTCCTAGACCTTATCCTATTATAAATAGTGTTCAAATGGCCAAATTTAATAATAAAATAAATTTATTAAATTCACCACTCCAATATCATAACTTGCCTTCATAAGAGGTTATCTATGTGTTACAACATAAATTACATCAACTTACATTGGAAAATAAGACTTGTCATTCTTGGGTAGATTTGAACACTATCCATGGTAATATTATACCACATAATATATTATACTGACCATTACTAATTGATTTAAATATACCAAAATTTTATATGTTCAATGGAAATGAGGATCCTTATTTACATCTCAAATCTTACATAAAATCCATGAATGATTGTAATAGAAGTATGATATTATTATAGGTATTTCCACATATTTTAGAGGATGAGGAAATGAATTGGTATAATCATTCACTACCTAGTTGGTTATTGCATACATATGTTGAGTTATAATAAGTATTCACTATGCACTTTATTTAGAATAAGGTATCTAGAGTTATATATGAGTGATTACCATCATTACATATGGGAAAGTCAGAGCCAATTTGTGATTACATATTATGGTTTAAGACATGTATGCAATAGTTAATATATCAATCAACATATTTAGAGACAATATATTTTTTTATAGGTCTCATTATACATATTAAGTAATATTTGTTGTAAAACACATATAAATAATTTCAACATCTTTATTATAAGACTGTTTCATTGGAAAATAAATTAGGACTCATGTAACCAAATACATATGAATATTTTGATATTGAGTTGTTACAACTTGAGTCATCTAATATTTTTCAATAACCTAATGAATCTTGTCCTAATATTCCATAGAAACCATAGATTAAAGTGTTACATAAAGGAAAAAATCATTTTATAAATTTACTCCTATAGTTACTAAATCACCCCAAGTACAAGGGAACACATACAATTTAATTCATACATAGATATTCCTTGTGACATTATTAGGAAATTATTGGATAAGATGACTATTAATATTAATCCAAATCATTAGCACACATGACATCAATTGGAAAAAATAAAAAACATAACTTATTGAAACTACCATCACGTTAATGGTCATTGGGATAATGATTAATTTTCACTCAAATATAGAATTGAGCAATATGTTGACACAAGTATTATCATGTTTACTAAGATAACATATATATCTCCATATCCTCATTATATATATTATATTATACCATGACTAAGTTATCCTATGACTTTCTTACTAAGTAAATAATGGTTACTCATCATATGGCTATAAGTGCACCTAAAGAACCACATTATGAGAGATATGTTGTATCACTAATTGAGAAACAATGGAATCCAATGTAAAAAGTTGAGAAAAATTATATTGGTGTTTTAATACAAGGAAAAAATAATAAATCATCAATGATAATGCATTAACAAATGAATATCTATGTAATAGATGCTACACATATTCTTACTACAACTATTTGTACCAAGGCAATTCTATTATTAGAATACAATGATTCAAATATATCAGATACTCAATATAATTCATAGTTATTATTACCTTCAGGATGGAAAAATTATTACTTAGGTCTTAGATAATTTTATACATTATTCTTAGTTAGACATCATAATGACACAATAATAACATTATAACATGTACAATTCAAATTAAATATATAAATATTAAAGTCCAATCTGCCAAATCCATAAAGTCATAAAACATTCAAATAAAAAAATTGACATCCATATATATAAAAATTGTTCTCAAGTGACATAATATTAAATAAATACCTTATACAATGAAATAAACAACAAATCACTATATAATCAATGTATGGTATATTAGACTCTCCTCATTCATGTCAACATCCTCTATATTTACCAATATATGAGACCTAGACCTAGAATCCCTAGTATCACCTCATGTCCTATATCATGACCTCTCTCTCCTCTCTCAAACCTCATACATTATTATTCATGTATTATTATTGATATGCTCTCTTTATAATCATACATACTCATCCAATAGTCTAGGATCTAGAGTATCAAATGAATCTGGTGGGGGCATCTTTGTTCTCATCATCCTAGTTCTAAACTTATCTCACTCTATTGTAGATAAAATGTATTAGAAATAAAAAATTGATAAAATAATATCACATGAACACTATAAAATTTCATGGCCCACTCAATAATCCCACCTTCCATGGAATAATTAATAAATTCCATGTTGGGTGTCATAATGCAAACTCAATATTCATTACCCAATAATACTCATCATTTGCATAGATAAAGAATGAAAAATAATTATCTATCATTAAATAAATAATTACTAAAAAAATATACCATAAAAATTAATTCAAACATCCCATACCTCCAACAACCCTCATAGGCTCTAAGTCTAGCACATCATCAACAACATTGTTTCCACCTAGGAATAATTTTGCCCACATTTGTTGTATCTAACATGTGGTATATTCATTGGTTCAGCCCACATATTCCACATCTAGGATATATATAATATGATCTATATCATCCACTAATATGGGGAAAATATTTGTCACATATAACCTACCCTTGTCACCTAGTCTCACTGGAGCCTGAACACTTCATGGCCACACCATAAAGCTAAGGTCATAACCTATCACACCTTAAACTACCTTGTAACTCTCTCATACTAAAATAAATAAATACATTAGCCCTAATGATGGTACGTATAACTGACAAAGATCTAATGAAATTATGTACCATCATCTAGCCACCTTATAAACCCTATGTATGGTCTCCAAATAATGGATTCAATAATCAACTCATCCAATATCCTCCTATAGTGCATGGTAATCTAATATTTCACTTGACCTATGATATCCTATCTAAATTAAAATCCATATGGATATATGAAATCAACACATGGTATCCTCATTGGTTGAGTAAACATTATGTGTTCATATTCCCAATAACATAATAATGTGGATGACCTATTTCCACCACCTAACTCCTCCCATGTAAATATATAAGTATCTTGATACAAGTGTTATAATATGGTTTGAACCTAGGAATAAATGGCCCCATGTTCCTCTATGTATTATATGATATAATTCATTTTATATGAGATCAACACAACATCACTATCGATCAATATAAATGAAATTGATATGATATAAGGAAACTTCCACACATGCTAAACATATGATAACACAATAATAAACTAAACATCTAAATCACCATTATGATCATGTCATGCATGAGGCCTACCAACAAAATATTTATATGCATGATCCTTAGGGCTTGAAACCCTCTTAGCCTATATTACTACCCTTGTTGTAGTCACTGATAGTCTTAGAATCTACCACATATCTTCTAGAGTAACTACCATCTCACTTGTAGGCAACTAAAATGTAAAAGTATCTGCATCCCACTACCTAGCCAATGTGATCATTATGTGAGCATCATATGAAATTAGGTCAAATCAACTAACATATTCCAATCCTTCCATCTCAATTATATACCTCTCATCATTAGATAGAGGCAAGGCACAAATAATTTCCATCATTTAACCTCATCAAAACTCCATATAGTAAATATCCTCATACAAAACATCCTAAACACATAAATTTATACTAAAAACAATAAATATAACCCATAACACAATTATATACCATATAAATCTATTTTTTTTAAGTTTTAACATTATTGGATAAGTTCATTCCTTATGGATAACAACGCAGGATAAGACCATTATCATTTGGACAAGGTCGTCCTAGCTAAAAACATAGTCGAGTCAAATAGGATGAGGCTATGATGAAAAATAAAAAAAATAATGAAAATAAAAATAATTAAAATTACCCAAAATAATTTTTTTTAAGAATTAAAATATTCATTTTTTGATACTTACTAATTTAACCTCCTCATCAGCCCAAATGGGTACCACCACCTCCTCAATATGGTTATAGGAAATCACTCTCTTTTGGGGGATTTTTACAAATTAGAGCTATAAGTTTACTATTTGAAATTTTAAAATGAATTGAGTTTTTTACAAATTTAAAATTATATATGCATTCTTACCTATGCCATGTTCTTAAAATATGGGATAGCCTCGTCAAAATCTAGGCTTCTTCAAACTAATGGCTGATATCTTGAAAACAATAAATCTATTTTAAAACCATTTATTCCACATGGAAGATGGTAATGAATTCCTTTGTATTGCATATATTTTGATATTACATAGTTTTTTGCATCTTATTAATTACCTATACTCTTATTTTCCATATCAATTCATTAATTTCTATGTCTAAAAAAACTAAGTCAATTATAACTGTACTAAAAAATAGCTAATAAACATTGTAAAAAAATAAATAAGATCATTACATAAATAATAACTAACTTTTGGTTTGATTTATTTGTACTAGTCTCATCCCTATCACCAAAAAGGTGGAATACATAAACACTATTTCTACACATTTAGATACAAAGAAGATAATTATTTTAGTACATATTTACTGCATGATAGGATTGAAATTTGATCACATTTTATAATATTATGTATATTTCAGTTATGGCTCACACAAATTTTTTTGTACATACATTTTGATCAGTACATTACAGTTAGTTAGATAGAGTATATGACAAATTATACATTTTTATTACATAGTATGAGATAAGGTTTTATTATAATAATTTAGTACTCATAATAGACATAGTTGGTTTCAAATTTATGCATAGATTTGTGTATTCACACATGTCCACTCCATTCATACTATAACACATAGACTAATGTCCAAAATGGATCTTCTATCTAGATTCACTCAAAATATTAGTTTCAAGTTGATACATGTTATCACAATTTACTACATTTTATTAGTCAGACAAAAAATTACTTAATTTTAACATATATCACTAGGAACAATTTATATACACAACATATGTTCACATTTTTGGCAGAATTTGACTCAATTTTTACATAGGTTATGATAATGAGGACATATACACAATACATGCCCACATAAACATATAATGATTAATAAAAATTAATTTCTCAAATTTAATGACTCAATTTCAATTTCCTTAGTTATCATATTTTGGGCATGGTGCATGATAAATAGTTTCAATATCCTTATTTTACACTAGATTATATATATGAAATGGAAATATATGTCATTCTTCATGCTAGTACACCAAAATTAATTCAAAATTATATTTACACCAGTTCTTACACTAGTTTTTCACTAGAATAAATCTTATAGATATTTATAGTGCTTGATTCAAAATATTTACACCAATACCTAGTCAATTGAGTTGTGTGGGGATAAGGTTAAACAAATTTTAACTTCTAGGCACATATATACCTATAAAAAAATTGGGGGAAAGAATATCTTGGCTCTTCATACCACAATGGTTTACTCATATTCAACAAATGGACTCTACATCATGATTTCATCTCCATAGGCATCACTCAAAGTCTTATTAAATTATAAGCCAAGAAGAGAATAATATTATAAACCATCCTCTCTTTGTGTGTGTTGGTCACATTAAACCCATGGCATATCCATTTACAAGATAGCATATACGACACAAGTAATTCATGTATGAATTTATTCCTTTTACTCTAGTTTTTTCATTTTATTTTATTACTAGAATAAATGGGGGAATTTATACACCTAAATGTGGTCAACCAAACACAAATTTTATAACTTTATGTATTTATAATATCCTAACACTGAATTAAGCTCCCATCACCATGTGTTATTTATAGTCCTATATCTCTTCTATTATACTTTCCCATTGATTTCATTGAATTTGTTGAAATTTTATTATTCCATGCCATTCCTTATTTGAGTCATAAGGATCCCTAATCTTATTTATCTCTCATTATACTGTCTTATTTTTTTAGACAAGACCATCCTATTTGGACTTTCCTATTTTTATAGGTTTTATAAAATGAGTAGTCTTTTCCACCTTACATTTAGGAAATTTTTCAAAAGAACATATCATTTGGGTTTCTTATTATGACCATTTTACCCTTATTTGAGTTAGTTGGTGCATTAATGGGTTTTTTGAAATTAAAAATTGGGATTATTATATTTATAGGATTCCTTAAGGAATTTTACATATATCACTTATCTATTTTGGCTCTAACATAATAAATAAAAATCATGATACAAGATCAACACCTAAATTTTATTTTAATTTCATACCATTACATCTAGATTGCATGATTGGACCAAGAGGAGGGCCTAAGAGAAGAGCATTTATATTCAGACCACATATTATCTATTCACACACACATTAGAGGGATAAATATGCTAGACTGAGGTCTCTATTTTGGTGCTATATAGGTAATGCTCAATTCAAGTGGGCTATGAAGTCAACTTGACCATTGTCACTTCCCCATTCGCCACTTTTGAATTTGATCTCCATTTGGTTTATGTGGATATTTTTTTGGTGGTTTTATTAATAAGGTAAGGAGAAACATAGGTTAAATTATATGATTTCACATCTATGATAGGATAAAAAACATATGTCGATAAGATTCTCTATCAGTCGAAAAACTAAGCCATATGCACCACATGATTTATTTCATTACC